>CAXHSM010000349.1:5101100-5294164 GCA_964019185.1 Maratus speculifer | reverse complement strand
ACAAGTTTGAATTAAAAAAATAATAATAATGAAATAAGTTTTCTTAAGTAATATCACAAAGCATAATTTTAATTGTGCACTCTACTTAGAGTGCATGTTAGTTACTTACCTGATAGTTGTTTTTCGACTAGCCAAACAATCACTTTACCTGTGTACAGAACGTTTCAAATGATTATAAATTGTTACCTGAGAATAATAAGGTTCCATCAGTGTTTTTGAAAAAAAAAAAAAAAAAAAGACTCATCAATATAGAAATGATCTATTTGTATCTATGAAGACATTTCTGAATTAAAATAGTGTCATAATCTAATTGTAATGTCATATGTGAGAACATCATTGTGATGCAAAAGTGCCTCCATAGATACTAATTAAAGCTTTCTATATCGATAAGTCAATTTTTTCAAAAACACAGACAGACCCTTATTATTCTCAGGAGACGAAATGTCAGCAAAAATGAAAGTAGTGACATATAAAATTTTAGGTCATCATACGATCAAATCACAAGTTGTGAAACATTCAATCGAGGAATAACTAAAAAAAATATATCTTACCACCAATTTATTTTAGTAAAGAATTTGAATTCAGTAAAGTGATTTTAAAAATTAGCGATTGTGACAGAGTACACTTTCAGAGTTACTCCGTGCTCATTACTAAGATATAGAAGTCAACACACTGAATGAATCACGAGAGATTAATTCATTCATGAACAATGAATCAAACTATGTATAATAAAATAAAACACTTATTTATATGAAAAAAAAAAGGAGCAGGATGCATTACTCAAAATTCCTAAATCTAACATTTAAATATTTTCTACGATATAAAATTTGACACTATTTGATTTTGAAAAACTCACGAAAATTAGTTTAGATTCCTTGGTAATGCTTGCTTCGATTAATGGCGGTCTGATAACCACCACTGAAACCAGGGATTAAAAAAAAAAGAAATTCTACTCATACTGCCTTTGCAGCAGTTTTATTCATAAATATTATAATTAGTCAATTACACAAGAGCAATTTCAGCATTCCTTTTGGAATGAATGATTCATTTTCAGTGAATCGTAATGTAAAACATCCAAGATTCATTCTTGTTTTGGCGTCTTGTGTCTCGCCCTGTTTATAACGTCAGGTAACTTTTAAACCATCAGTTTATTAATCTGATTCTCTTTATTAAAATAAGTTAATATTAACATATTTTCTATTGTTAATTTTCAATTAAATCTGTACAATTTGTGGTTTGATAACGTGACTACACAAAATTTCATCTGTCGCAACTTTCATTCTGTGGATAGTCATTTAAAGCATTATTAAAATGTTTTACTTTGGGGTGTTTTATTTTTAGCTTACTTTTACATAATTTTATTTATTCGTAATTATTTCGGCTAATATTATCGAAATGAAATTTTCTAAACAATAAATTGGCTTGATTTTTTTTTTTTTTTTTTTTTTTTTTTTAAATTTTAAAACATTATGTTGCTTATAGTTGAATGTAAATATTTTTTATATTGCATATTAGTTAGATACAATAGACTCTCTCAAATCCGCATGGCTTGGGGTCAGGGGTTGTGTGGATTTTAGAATTTTGCGGATTTCTGGTCATTGCTTTGTTTACACTTTTTAAATAGTTATTTGAATGCAATTAACAATGCTATAGAAATTATGATGAATGCTTACAGTATAGTAAAATATTAAAATAAGTAATAAATAAAAATAATAAATTAAGTAATAAATTAAAATATTAAAATAAGTAATAAGTAAAAATGTTAAATTAAAAATAATAAAAATGTAAACATTTTTAAAACATTATTAAAATATTTAAAGCAAAGGTCAAGTAAATAATCAATAATATATAATTAATATCCATTATAATGATGAGGTGCATCTTTTTTCTAAATTATTCAGTGAAATTTGCCTTATAAAGATGCAATAATCATTCTCATGAAATTCATAAAATAAGGATGTTTTATTTTAGGTTTAGACTATTGACTTTTTAATATATGTAGACGCTACATCCCATTCTTCTCTCGGCAAGATTTCGAATCCAATATCTTTGGCGAAAAGATGTTGTTTTTTGGCAGTGATCATATTACTGGCATCTTTCAGATTTCACAAAGAAAAAAGCAGAAGTGTGGTTAACTCAAGACAAACATAACAATATGAGTTTTGGCGGGACAAAAATCGATTTGGCGTGCTAAATCTGCCCTCCATCAGGTAACGGAAAGCAAAGATGTTGATCTAAGAAAAGGTTGCCGGTGTGGTGTCTAGGTATCTTAGGTCATTGGTTTAGACCAGGCATGTCAAACACTAGGCCCGTGGGCCACAGTTGGCCCGCCAGGAATTTCTCTGTGGCCACCATGCCTTTGGCATTTTCGTATGTTTGATTCAGTTCTTAGTTGATGCAGAAAATACACTTTGCATTGCAAACCTTATAGTGTTTCAAAATTGAGGAATGATTTTATTCAAAATATCTATCATTATTTCAGAATATTGATCTGTATTACATTTAACAGCAGATATTGACATACATTAAATTTAATGATCCGCAATTAAATAATGGAACGTTTAAAATTTTTAATTAATGGTTGTTATTTTGGATAAAGTTTTTTTTACAGTTTGGCATCGGAAATGAAAACAACACCGATTAAACACCACTGTGGCACAAAAGATGCAAACATATTGTCTTGAATATGATAAAATTTAATTCATTTTGAAATTTCGTTTTCATGAGATAGGATATGCAAAAGTTAGAAGAAAGTTAAGGAGAGCATGCCTTAATCTGAAAATTTAAAAATTTATAAAAGTTTTATATATATTTTTTCTAATAGTTTATTATGTGCTTTATGTTGAAATGAATGTTGGATGTTTTACCGCGCTCTTTGATTCACTACGATATTACAAAGTAATGCGTGACATTTATTAGGTATTACAAATGCATCAAAAATCAATTTAAAAAACGACGCTAATTTTTATTTAAAAGTTTCTAAAAATTCAAAAGAAATAAATAGCTTTAAAAGGCAAAAATAAACCAAATTCTCATCTTGTAAAATATAATAAAAAAATAATAATAACAAAAAATTGTTAATCTGTTTTTATTATTTGGCTGCATGCATAGTCAAAAGCGAGCATTTTGGACATAAGCTCATTAATTAATTTCACTCTTAAATTTCATTCTTAATTTGATTTGTAAACGTATCATTATAAATTATCCCTGTGATATCTTTATTTTTCTTGATGATGAAGATATAACATCAGATTCATAAAAGTCAATTTGAAAAAAATTTTCTATACTCAAATAAAGACTGAAAAATTGTGTTTGATATGTAAAAATTTCGTTGAAGTTTGCTAAGAATTTACTCACAAATAGTTCGAAAATCCCACAAATATCTAGAAATATTTTGGATAAATAAATAGATTTTAAGATGAAATATTGTTGAAAAAAGTGTGTTTGTGAAATATATTAAAAGCAATCCATCTGCTTTTAAAAACAATGATTGGATCCAATGCACACAATTTGAAATCCTTCAAGTTAGATTAAAGGATGTCCTGAATAGTTTAAAAAAAATTAAAATATGCAGAGGCATTTCTATAAATATTCATGATATAACCAGAAATTTCATAATCATATGAAATTGATAATTACAATATGTCTTGCTATAACAGAAAATTTTCATTAAACTAAGAAATTTTCATTATTAGACAGTAGCTATCAGTAGCCATAAACAAATATTTTTTTTTAATATCCATTTTTTCTCATTAAAGGCATTTGGGCCAGAGGCTAGAGTTTATTTTGTCCTTTAATTTTATAATTCTTAAATATATAAGTGCAAGAAATTTTATTCTGTGGGCAGTTTTTGTGTATGTAAAAAAAAATGAGGAGAATCTGGAAATTATTCCTATGCCGGATCATTGCTAATATATTTTCATCAATTTAATTTTTTTTTCCATAATATTATATTGTACATAATTGTGTTCTACCAATGATTGTTTTTATAAAAAGTAGCAATTACAATATAAAAGAACATGCAGATATTAGGATTACAAAATTACTAACATATTTTTGTATAATTTTGATTGCGATTTAAATTTTAAAATGTTCAATTTGTGTTTAAGCTTGTTTGTATATTTATTTTAATTTATTTTTCATTACATTTGACAATGCACTCTTGTAATATATTTTTTTTTTACAGATTTGTTTTTACTTAATAAATATTGTAAAAATTTTATGTAGTGCATGTTTTTAATTTTTTCAATGAATTGTTTTAAAATTTTTGTATGTATTTTTGTTTGCTTGTTTGTTTTTTAAAATAATGCTGTATTTTTAATAAACATTTTTCATTTTGTACGATACTCATCAAATTAATCTCCTTTATTTTTGATAATGTGGCCCGCGGCTTTGTGTACATAGCTAAATTTGGCCCACGGTGGTAGACGAGTTTGACATGCCTGGTTTAGACAGACTTAATAATAAAAAAGCTTGATTAAGCATGAATATATTTGGCAAAAAGATTATGATTATCAGTGATATAAGCAATATTTTGAATTTTTTCAGAAAAAGTATTTATTCTTCCTTGATAAAAAAGCATAAATTCAGTAATATTCACAAAAATTATACATTAAAATGTATATAGAAGTGATATAAAAATGAAAAAGTCAAATTTTGTATCAAATTCTGAACTGAAAGTTGCATTGTTTACATCTGTAAATTATGTGCGGATTTGAGGGAGTCTACTGTATTGTAATATTTTATTTAAAAAAGAACAGAATTTGAAATTCCAATACCTTTTTAATATTACATCCATTGACAATAAATGCTGTGATTTTAAAAAAAAGTTATATCTTTTACTTACATTTAAAAAATGGTTCATATTAGGAAGATTCATTGTTTTGTCATCATTCCCAATCTTTGACAACACAAAATATTGGCAATAGTGGAAGAAAATACATATAAATAAAATTTTCAGGAAAATTCCCTCAATAGTAACTTCTTATGTACATTCGAGAAAATTAATAGGTACATGATAAGGAACATTCCATAAATATTTAAAGTCGAAAAATGTTCTAAAAAACTTCTAAAGTAAACAAAAATGAGAAATTATTCAAATTCTATTCTCTGAATGTGTCAGCAAGTTTCGGTTGTTTGAGTGCAGGGTAAAGAGATTATTTAGCTTAAACAAACAGAAAAAGTAATTGAAAGATAAAAAGAAATGTAAGGTTAATTTTTTTCCCTTACTATTAAAAAATATATTTGCTGTCTCTATTGATGATTGACTAATTTTGTTCAGTTTTTTTAGCTAGTTGGGTGGCATTAGTGGTAAATTAGGCTGTGTAATAAAAGTTTATTAATATGTTATTAGTTATTACATTGAAAATTAGACATCCCACAGAGAAAAATAAAGGAAAATGAAAGAACAATCTGTAGTTAACGTTATTAGAATTAGATCATTTCTTTACACATTGACAAATAAGGTCTTGTTATGCAGAAAAAAAGAAAAACGTGCATATACAGTAGATGAACTTATATCCAACTTGCTAAAATTCACGAATAACTTACATATGTAAACAATGTAGCTTTCATTTCAGACGTAGGGACAAAATTTGACTTTTTTGTATTTTAATCTGTAATTTTCATCAATATTATGGAATTCCTGTTTTTTCATGAAGGAAGAATAATTTTATTTCTGAAATAAATTGTGATATTGCTGATATCACTGGTATGCACAATCTTTTTACCAAACACATTTATGTTTTAATTGAGATTCTTTTTATTAAATCTGGCTAAACCTGTAAAAAAATCCCTATTTTATGATTTTTATGTGAATTAGTAGTGCACCTTTATGGGGCAATTTTCATTGAATAATTTAGGAAAAATGCATCTCATCTTTATAATGAAAACTTAACTATGCATTATTGATTATTTACTTGACTTTTGCTTTTAATATTTTAGTCATTTTAAAAATTATCTACATTTTTATTATTGTAGTTTATTGCTTTACTTAATTATTTTAATATTTTTCTACATTGTTAGCAATCATTGTAATCTTAATTCCATTATTAATTACTTGGTTATCCTGCCAGCCAAAAAATTATCGCCAAATAACTACAGTCAAAGTTCTATAATCTGCACAAGTTGGGGCCAAAGGTTATGTGAATTATGGAATATTATGAATTATAGAGTATAATGGATTATATATCATTTCATTATTCCCAGACAGCATTTTAATTCTATAATCAGTATACCGTATTTTCGGGCGTAAGCGCCGCGGCGCATACGAGTTTAAAAGTTCTGCCGGGGAGGCGGATACGACATATTTTTTCCCCTTGAAACGATATTCATGACAGAGGTGATTCTGATTGGAATTTTTCTGAAAATTGTGAAAAGTCAATCATCAGGAAGAAAATGCGAAGCATAAAAAATATCGCGAATTTCGACAAATGATAGCCTAATTTCTGTCAATCATTCGCAGAAAAATCAAGAATTTTATCAAAGGATCGGGAGAAAAAAACACGACTTTTATCAAAGGTTCGCGGGAAATGAATGAATTTCGCCGAAGTATCGCTAAAAAAACCCACATTTCGACGAAAGATTGCAGTAAAAACGCGAAATATGTCAAAAAATCTCTAAAAACACAAATTATGTCAAAAGATCGAGGAAAAATCGAGAATTTCTCGAAGGTTTGCCAAAAAGAACGCCCAAAAGAATTGTAAAAAAAAAAAAAAATTGTTAGAAAAAACGCAAATATGTCGTATCGATAAATAAACGGCAAAAAATGAAAAGACACCAGGGCTTGAAATTCAATTTTTCGAAGGAGGGGAGTCTCCCTACCAACATTTATAAAAGGAGGGGAGTTTGGCTGTTTAGGAGGGAGAAAAAAATGTTTAAAACCTGCCATTATTTTATGTGCTATTTAAAGGATTACCAGAATACAGACATAAATTATCACTGAAGCAATTTTTATCAACAATTCAGAATAATTATGCGAAATGTATAAAAGAACTTTTATACTGTTTAGTTTTTATCGGCAGTAAATTCCCTCCTGGTGCTAATTATTTTTGTCACAGGTCTAATTATTGTTTTAATAATAATTAGTAAAACTTCTAATTAATTTAATAAATTTATATTTCTAATTTCTAATTAATTGTTATAACCAATGTTATTTTTCTGTACATTAAATATGCAAGATACAAATTTAATCAAAATAATACTTATTTGAGTGTAGAAAATAAGAAGTATCGCTATTGTTTGCATTTCTTTAAAAAAGGGGCAAGTCAAATTCACCGAAAAAGACTTTCTTAAAAAATGAATACTTAGTTGAGTAAAGGGATACTTTTTGTTTAATGAATGGCTGCTTTCAGGAATTGCACTCACTCAGAAAGATTTGGAGCTGTCAGAAACTGATTTTAGAGCAGCAAAGAAAAAAAAAAAAATATGTATATTGAAGCAGGAAAATAAGTTTGTTGAACAGAAAAATGAACTTTCCTTAATATTATTTTTGGGGGGAGGAAGGGGGGAGAGGTTCCCTTTGACAAAAGTTGCATTTTTTCGCTATCTTTTGATGAAATCTGTCTTTTTTTTACGATCTTTTCGCGAAATTTGCCGTTTTTTCGGCATTTTTTGACGAAATCCGATGTTTTATCGCGATTTTTTTACGAAAATTGCCGTTTTTCGCGATATTTTCGGGAAATTTGTTGTTTATAATGAATCTTTTGTCTTTTTAGCGATTTTTGGATGAAATCTGACGGGTTTTTTTCGTGAATTTTCTGAGGAAATTTGCCGTTTTTTCGCGATTTTTTGATGGAATCTGATGTTTTATCGCAATTTTTTTTTTTACGAAAATTGCTGTTTTTCGCGATATTTTCGGGAAATTTGTTGTTTATACAGTAGAGGATCTATTATCCGGAATTCCGAAATCCGGAAGGACCCGAAATCCCGAAATGAAGACGATTGAGAACGAGGGGAATCATGACGAAATGAATGAATCATGAATCTTTGATCAAATGGGCGTTTTTTCGAGCTTTTTTAAGATTTCATGCTTTTTTGGCTTTTTTTTTTTTTTTTTTTTACAAAATTCACCTTTTTTCTGTGTTTTTTCGACAGAATTATCGTTTTAAAAAACGCAATTTTTTTAAAGTATTGCTTCAAGTATCAAAATTCATAAGTCATTCAAAGATTCATGATTCATTCATTTCATCATGATTCATGCCCATAAAAACGCAAATTATTTCAAGTATAGCGAAAAAACTGCAAATTCGTCAAATATCGCGATAAAACCCTGCAAATTCCATCAAATATTGAGATAAAACCCAGCAAATCTCGTCAAATATTGCGAAAACATCCTGCAAATATCTAGCAAAAAATGCAAATTTTGTGAAACGATCGCGGAAAAATCCCGTGTAAGCGCCCCCCTCCTATTATTTTACGATTTTTCGTCACCTTTGGGGGGTGGATTAACCGTATTTTACGGTTATATATATATAAAGCCAGTTAGCAAAACGTCCGGATTTTAAAGAGCTCTGAATTTTGGATGTCCGGATTTGAGACTTTCTACTATAGTACAAGAGTCAAAATTGTAGCTTAGTGTTTTTTCCACAGACTTCTCATACAACACACTTTCCATTCATATTCTAGATAACAGTTCTATATTCCGTGTTTTTTTTTTGGAGGGGGGGGGGGGAGGGGAGTTTCGAGTTTCGGACGGACCCGAAATCCGGAAAATTCCAAAATTCGGAAAGACCTCGGTCCCGACGATTCCGGATAATAGGTCCTCTACTGTAGTTAATCTTTTGTCAAAATCTGTCTTTTCGCGATTTTTGGACGGAATCTGAAGTTTTTTCGTGAATTTTCTGAGGAAATTTG
Organism: Maratus speculifer; assembly: GCA_964019185.1. Lineage (NCBI taxonomy): Eukaryota > Metazoa > Arthropoda > Arachnida > Araneae > Salticidae > Maratus > Maratus speculifer. The sequence continues at coordinate 5,285,311 of CAXHSM010000349.1, read as the reverse complement.
TCGCGTATTTCGCGATCTTTTAATGAAATCTGATGTTTTATCGCGATTTTTTTTCGAAATTTCCCGTTTTTTGCGATATTTTGGGGAAAATTGTCGTTTCTCGCGATTTTTGGACGAAATTTGACGTTTTTTCGTGAATTTTCTGAGGAAATTTGCCGTTTTTTCGCGATTTTTTTATGAAATCTGATGTTTTATCACGATTTTTTACGGAAATTGTCGTTTGTAGCGATTTTTGGACGAAATTTGACGTTTTTCGCGATCTTTTTGACGAAAACTGCCGTTTTACAGAAATCTGTGACGAAATTAGGCATTCTTTCATGAACCTTTTGACGAAATTTGCAGAAAATTAGTCATTTTTTCGCTATCTTTTAACAATATTTGCCGTTTTTTAGCAAATTTTTACGAAATCACGCGTCTTGTGAAACGTGTAATAGCTGTTTCTTTTGTGTGTCATCTCCGATCTTTTGCGTAATTTACGCGCAATAGCGCGTCCGCGGCATCAGTGTTTCATAGTTTTTGGAATTGAATGCGTTATTTTTTGGTAAAGGGGGGGGGAATTCCGAACAGAATCACCTCTATTCCGCCGCGGAAAATAGAACGAAACTCGTCAATCGATTGCAGGAAAAAAATTGCGAAATTTGTCAATCAGTCGCGGAAAAAATCGTGAATTTCAATGATTTTTCGCTGTAAAAAAACTCTCAAAATGTGTCGATTATTCGCACGAAAATATCATAAATTTCGCAAAACGGTCGTGGGAGTTGATCATAGTTTCAAAATGCAAAATTGTTTGGGCGGGAGCCTCCCGTCCCCGTTATTTATTTGGGCGGGATTTCAAAATTTTGGGCGCGAATCCCGCCATCCCGCCCTGAAATTCAAGCCCTGGACACGTAAAATCAGGCGAAAAAACGCAGAAAAAAGGAGAAATTTGAAAAAAAGCATGAAATCTATTAAAAAATCTCAAAAAACGAACCTTTCATCAAAGATTCACGATTCATTCATTTCATCATGATTCATACAGTTCTCAAAGGCAAATGAAAATGGTGTGAATCATGATGAAATGAATGGATCATGAATCTTTCATGAAAGTATGTTTTTTCGATATTTTTTAAATAGATTTCATTCTTTTTATGCTTTTTTTTTTACAAGTTTCTCCTTTTTTCTGCGCTTTTTCGACAGAATTTACGATTAAAAAAAAAAAACGCATTTTTTTTTTCAAGTATTGCTTCAAGTATCAAAATTCATGATTCATTTGTCATTCAAATATCCCTAATGCCTCACATTGACGAACCACCTCTAGACTGGACGTACGGTTGATATGCAACTAGGCCATCCAGAACCAACTTACATTGTTCCATTCAAATATTCATAATTCATTCAATTCATCATGATTCACCCCTTGCTCATCCCCATAAAAAACGCAAAATTTTTCAAGTATCGCGAAAAAACTCAGCAAATTCGTCAAATATCGCTATAAAACCCTGCAAATTCGTCAATTATCGCGATAAAACCTTGCAAATTTTGTCAAATGTCACGATAAAACCCTGCAATCCTCGTTACAAACTATAAAAAAGTATTAAAAAATTGCGAAAAAAAAGGCTGCACGAATTCAAAAATAATTTTATCATAAAAAATATACAAAATATACTAAATTTAAAATTGGATTTATATTACAAATATAAAAAAACGCGAAAAAACACTAAATATAACGCAATTTTTAGCATTTTGATGTATTTTCGTAAGTGCGGCGCATACGGCGGTGCGGCGCTTCTGATGAATATTTGTTTTATTTTAATGCATTTTCGGAGGTGCGGCGCTTACGGTGGGTGCGGCGCATACGCCCGAAAATACGGTTATATGAAAAGATAAATATGAAATCTAATAATTAATTTAATATGCTATCTCAAAAAATGCCTTTTTAAAGTTATTTTATTAAAATATTGACACATGTATGCATGCATTTATATAAAATAAATACATATGTTCTATAAAATAGTTTCTTTTTGCGTTAATAAAATAAAAGAGTTATATTATAAAAAAATAGAAGTTTTATTATGATTTTTTTCAATTGTTTTAATTATTTGTTTCAAAACATCATTTTTGGATCATGAATTCATATAAATTTTCTTAGTTGTTTATTTCATTGTTTACATTCGTAAAGTAACGCGAATTATAGAAAATTGCGGATTATGGATCCTTGATTGTATGTTCAGTAATACACTTTGTTTTTTACTGTTCATAAAATAAAAGAATTGCATTCAGTAGATGTTTTATTATGATTTTTTTTCAATTTTTTTATTATTTGTCTTAAAAAATCCTTTTTGATCATGAATTCATAAATTTTCTTAACTGTTTATTTCTTTTTTTTACATTCGTAAAGTAACACAAATTATAGAAATTTGCGGATTATGGGGGCACAGATTATAGATCCTTGACTGTATAAGATTAAACGTCTGTAATGAATTATTGTGAATGTCATACTCAGTTGACATTAAATAGGTTACATGGCTTAGAATTTCAATTGCTAAAGATCATCTGAATTTTTTTTTTTTTTTTTTTTTTTTTTTTTTTTTTGAAGAATTGATATGTAACTTTATTGTAAACTTAGAAGTCAGTTATAAGTATTAAATTTATTAAATACAACATTTCGAATAGTAAGTTATAAATAGAAACACATGACAGAATGCAGTTTTTACTTTGTTTTAAATTCAAAATATACAATATTAATTTTAAAATCAGGCCCAGACTGGCTCCTTTGGGGGCCCTCGGCTAGAGACTGAAAAGGGGCCCCTTACGGGAAATTTAGCAAAAACAGAGTATTATATTTTATTTTTAAATTTAGGCTTGGATGGCAAAAAACCACATTTAGGCTATTTTGTCACTTGGAAAATAGTTGAATAAAATGTAAGCTTTTTGTAATGTTGTTAACTTACTTTCACAATAAATATTTATATTATTTTTATACACCATACCAAAACTAATTGCATGCTAGAAAAAAATTAAGAATTATTCATTTTAAGTGCTTATTACTTAAAAATGAGCGTGAGGTATATTTTTAGTTTTAGGCAATGAAATGACTGTGTCGAAGTCATAATAATCTAAATCCTACTGTGATACCTAAGTAAATATTAAAAGTGACATAACAGTAATAATAAAAAAAAAAGTGGGTACGTGATCGCAGATCGCTCAGAGTATTTCCTTTAATATATCTTTCAAAACAACTTATCCTTTAATTAATAAATCCAAATTGTTGATTTATAATTATTAAATTCTTACATAGATGGTAGCATCAGTAAATTTAAAGTAAAAAGAGGTTATTTATTTTAATTAAATTAAAAATGTTCAAATTAAATTATTTAAATAAAATTCAAAATTCTTTGAAAACGCGAAAAAAATAGGGAAAATATAAATAAAATTAAAAATTAAAAAAAAAATATTTAAACGAAATTTAAAATGCTGAATCATTAATAAACCGCTCGTTTTTAAAATAGAAAGAAAATTGTAATTAAACATACATATATATATGAATATGAATATTAACGATAAAAAAATAATATAAGCCCTTAAATTGGCAAAAAATACGAATTTTTTTAAAAAAAATTCTATCTTAGTATGAAAACTTCAAATTCCAGCATCACTGTTCGAACTGTGAATCTTCTGTTTACTAGCGAGTCTGTTTTCTTAAAAGTCTTTCACATACGTTTCCTTGAAGGACATAGCTGACGTTTTGTTTGTTTGTTTGTGTTTTATGCCGGCCAATTACCTACACGTGGGATATAAGCCCTAAGGGCAGAGGTGCCTTCCCTGGGGGGTCTTTCTAAGAGAACCTAACCCGTATTTACCCAAGGAAATCCAAGGTTCGAAGAAAACACGGAAAACTCCGAACGGTTAGGGCGACGGTCGCGATTGGGTTCGAACTCAGCACCTACCGTCTACCAGTTTGGAGGTTAGAACCTCTCGGCCACTGGTGGGGCCATAGCTGACGCAAATTGCCAACTCGTAACAGCTATATCGGGAGTACTACCTACCATCATACTGAATATTTTGCTATCATATGGATCTTTTAAAATAATATTACAGAACACTGAACCTATTATTTGCTGTAGAGGTTTGCATGGGCCCGGGTTTTGCCCGAGGCCCGTATCCAGCCCGGTCTGCGGTCCGGACAGGCAAAGAAATTTAGAGGGAGTGCTGGACCGATAAAAAAAAATTAGGAAACCTGCAAATCCGATATAAAAACTTAAAGGAAGACGATAAAATATGATTCGTTTTCAGTGAATAACTTTCGAGAGAATGAGTATAAATGTGCGTCATGAGCCGATGCTAGTTTGACACCATCCATACAAAAACGAGGGCATCGGACAGTTATGTGGAATTAGAGGCAGGGTTTAATTTTTTCAGCAGACTCATGCCTAAGGCCGTGATTAGGTGTGCACTTTTTTTCTATGTAGTGGAGTCGGGCCAGAACTAGATTTAATTGTTCTCAGAATGTGTAGGGCAGTTACCATGTTTTAAAAAAATATTAATAGCGATAATAAACTTCTGTTAATGGAATCTTTGGAAGTATAACTTAGAGTGGTTTTCAATCCACTTCTCAAATACGCGGAAATTTCTAATTTTTAACTGTAAATGCATAAAATTGACATGCGTGACTATTAACCCATTCGTGCCCAGCACCTTTTGCGTAAATTTTATTTGGTTGGCACCACTACCTTTAGAAGATTTAAGTTTAGTTCATTAATCACGAAAATGAATCTTTTAAATAAAATAATTATTGCTTTTCTTTTTTACCGGTGTCAAAAACAGTGCTGAATGCACCTTTTGAAGCGTCCCTAAAAAGGCACGCTAGTCACTAATGGGTTAAAGAAATTGGGAATAGAATAATTTTTCCATTTTTACTTTCTTCTATCTTCAATAGAAGAAAGTATTGTAATCGAAATTTTTTTCCACTTCAGGTTTTCGACGGATTTACACGTTTTAGGGGTCAGAGATTCGCGATTTTTGTGCCATTTTCAATATTGTACCGACCAAAAGTATATGAAGTTATGCATCGAATTGAACCAAATTTTTTGTGTATGTGTATGACTATGGCTAGTTGGTCCTCCCTGAATTTGAAAAAAATCCGTCGCAAGGGGGCGCTGCAATCGCGATTTTTGTGCCATTTTTAGGTGCGTTCGTAATTATGTAAATACGTAGCACCTATTGTTGTCGCTCAGTCCGTCCGTCTGTCTGTCTGTCCGTCTGTCTGTCCGTCTGTCTGTCTGTCTGTCTGTCCGTCCGCATATAACAACGCAAAAACTACCCAACCGAATCGTTTGAAATTTAAAATACATAATTATTACATAATTTTGTCGAGTCATTTCAAATTTTATGAAAATCGGATGCATAGATCAATTACAGGGGCAATCAAAAGTATTCCGTTACATTACGGTCAATGGGGAAAAAAGTTTCAAATGCATTTTAATCGTTTGAAATTTAAAATACATAGTTATTACATAATTTTGTCGAGTTATTTCAAATTTTTTGATAATCGGGTGCATAGATCAATTACAGGGGCAATCAAAAGTATTCCGTTACATTACGGTCAATGGGGAAAAAAGTTTCAAATGCATTTTAATCATTAGAAATTTAAAATACATAGTTATTACATAATTTTGTCGAGTTATTTCAAATTTTTTGATAATCGGGTGCATAGATCAATTACAGGGGCAATCAAAAGTATTCAATTACATTATAGTCAATGGGGGAAAAAGTTTCAAATGTATTTTATACGCTTGAAATTTAAAATACATAGTTATTACATAATTTTGTCGAGTTATTTCAAATTTTATGAAAATCGGATGCATAGATCAATTACAGGGACAATCACAAGTATTCCGTTACATTACGGTCAATGGGGGGAAAATGTTTCAAATGCATTTTAATGGTGTTGCACTCATTCGAACTTAATAAAATTTATATGCAACTATAAAGTACATATTATAATATACATTTTACATAATTTATGATGCAAAGAACATTTGTTATTGATTTACAAGGCCACACAAAAGTATTCCATTACATAATGGTATAGGAAGAACATTGTTTGATGAGCGTTTTAATTGTAAATCACTATTTACAATTTTATGAGATTGATATATGAGAGTAATATTTTTAAAACTTCGTTATCGTACGAACGCACCTCGTTTGCTACGCTTCACGTGCAATTTCCAACTTGTTAATATTGTACCGACCAAAAGTACATGAAGTTATGCATCGAATTGAACGAAATTTTTTGTGCAAGTGTATGGCTATGGCTAGTTGAATCGCCCTGAATCTGAAAAAAATCCGCAGGAAAGGGGCGCTGCAATACCGAATTTTATGAAATTTTCAATATTGCACTACATAAAAGTGTATGAAGTTAGTTCTAGAACTGAACTAAACATTTTGTATATGATTATTTTTTGGTAAGGCAAGTAGGTCCTCCCTGAATTTGAAAAAAAAACCTGCTTATCATTCTATTGTCCATCGGCTCGATAGAGACGGAAATTCGTTTTTACTCCGATTAATTGATTGAAGCAGAAATTTAAGATGAAAATCAAAGTTGGTAAGATATTGAATTAAAATTATTAAAGCATTAAAATGAGTAACGATTTTTTTTTTTAATATTAAAATGTATGTATGAGATAGAAGAAAGTTTTGGGATTGGCACATCCAACTAGTTGGTAAATAAATTATCAAATTGTAAGAGATTTTCGTCACGTGACTGCAGTTTTTTTCCCTTTTCAATGATATCGCTTCCGAAAATTCAATTCAAAATGCTAACTTTGACCATATTTCTAAAAGATATAATGTCTTTATTAAAAAATGGAAGACACCATTCGATTACATAGGTTCTGAATGAGAAAAAACAGCAAAACTTATGCATTTCCGAAGAAAATGAATTTAGAAATGTGTCAGGAACCTTTGGATTTGAAAGAAGTTCTAATAAATGACAAAGAAATATTTTGACAAACATATTTTTTATAATACATCTTCAAAAGTTATTCATGTTTTTACCGTCTTTTTTTTTTTTTTTCTTTAAATCTAAACTACATTAATTTTATAATGAATCTTTATTTGGATGTTCAAAAATCTAGGCTTCTAAGTAATCATTAATGTTATTATCATGTATTTTCTGTATTGAGAAAATATCGTGATTTTAAAGTATAGTTTTAAAATATAAAATATTTCATAAATGTGTATGTGGTATTCTTTAAAAGGATCTTAATTGTATGTTAAGAAAAATAATTTTTCTTTTTGTGGAAATTGAGTGGAATCGGGTCGTCCTTACTACTTAACCAAGTATTAAAAGTTTTTAAACATTTTTGAATGTTTAAAATTTTTCTCATTTTTTCTTTCCTTTTCGTATTGTCGCTTTGGTACAACTGCTTCATGTCGAGATTGGCAAGTGAGCGTCACGATGCACTCTGAATCTAACTCAATGAGCGCTGCACAAAGGGCGATGTATCAGTCAGCAGCCCTATTCCGTCTGTCCAACGACATGACACGACGAAACTATGTAAATTACCATGAAAAAACTATCAATCGTTTAAAATTTATTGCAAACGCATATTATTGTTGGAAAATACTTATTTTTTTCTTATGTAGGTAGTAATTGTAAAATCGTATTTTACTGTTTTGAGTTGTACTTTCGGGGCCCCTTTGGGCCGGGGGCCCTCGGCGATTGCCGAAAAGCCGACCTGGCCAGTCCGGGCCTGTTTAAAATGCTCAGTTTTATTTAAAAGTGATTAAAATAATCAAAAAGAAATGTAAATAGTTAATTCTACTTAAAATATCTTAGTACTTTCAAGCCTTAATCAAATTTTTCATCAGAGAATAAATACTTTTATAACCTTAATAAAAATAAAATAGGTTATAAAAATATTTTTTTGTATATTCTTCCATATATTCTTTCTATTTTAATCGCCTTTTATCTAAAACTGAGCTTTTTAAAGTTCATATTATATATTTTAGCAAGTTATATTTACAATTTAAATCAGAAGCTTTCCTAATAAAAATGCACTTAATTTTATTTGCCAAAAAGATTTCCGATCTTTTAAGACTTGGCTAGAAATGACACATCATTTGGGTAAACTTGCACAAAAATGAGTTTGTTTTGAATCATTTATTGAAAATTATTTTATGTTTATGAATTACAATGTATGGTAAGTGATACGTAATTTTTCTCCCTTCAACATTTTGCTTTTAACATCATTGTGTAAAATTCTAATCGCCATCTTAAAGAAATAATTGAAAATCTGTTGTTCTACTTTAAATTGAATTAAAAGATCTACAATTTTTTTTCATTTTATGTCAATGCTATTTATCTTGATATTCAAGTTTTTAGTATAAGATAAATATCACAAATGTTTTTTTCTTAGCGCTTTTAAGTGTTTGACACATAATATTCCATTCACTAAGCTCCAGGTTTCACTGCAATATAAGCAGTATTTAAGATAATATAATTCTATAGATTTAATGAATTTTCAATGCATTGAAGAAGATTAATACAGGGTTATTATAATTAAAGTTCGCCTATTCAGAAGGGTATAGAGCCAGTTCTATGGCTTCAAATGAAACAAAATTTCACTAGTACGTAGTTGAAGACATGCGCTCTACGAAAAAAAAAAAAATATAGTCAATTTTTTGTCAATAGGTGACGCTGCGCTAATATTTAAGGTGATGTTTGCAGATTTATTATGTCAATTTCAGTCAATCCAGACGAAGCACACAAATTTAAAAGTTTCAAGAAACTTCGACAAGCGGCGAATTGTTATAATTAAAGTTCACCTAATCAGTCAGCTCTAAAGCCTTACCTATGACTCCAAACAATACAGAAAAATGAATATAATTTCATGTGATGTAATTTGCATCAATAAAAATAAATCATGTTGCTCCGCAGAGAAGAAATAATGAAGAATAACATTAAGCATGCTCAATGAATCCTCCACCATTTTCAATAACGCATTCCATTCTCAGAATTGTGCTTTTTACAGCATTTGCGTAAATTGTCCTGTGAGATTGAGAGAATGTGAAGTCTAATACTGTCTTTCTGATCAGATATTGTCTGACATCTGTCTTTAGATACAGAATTTTTCAAAAATCTGCAAATATCGGCTTAAATACTGTCACAGCGCCATCTATTGACAAAAAATTTAACTATTTTTTTTCGATTTTTGCAGAGCGCATCACTTCAACTACATACTAATGAAACTTTGTTTCAGTTAGAGCCATGGAACGGGTTCTACAGCCTTCTGAATAGGAGAACTTTAATTATAACAACCCTGTACTTTCAAGGGTTACATTCATACTTGTGAAATGAAATTTCAAATGTTTAAGTTTACTTTAAAGGCGTTTAAAATAATCAAATGTAGATATTAATAGTTAATTTTATTTAAAAACATTTTAGTACTTTCAAGCCTTTAATTAGGTTCTTCCTCAGAGAATATTTTCTTTATTTATACAAATACATGATTCCGTTTTGCAAATGAACGAGACTTGTGGCTTGAAGATTGAATTAGTAGTGCTTTAGGTGAACAGTAAAAAGAAATGTTTAATTGTTGTAACATACATTTTAATACGTCATTTTCTCAAACTGTCAGAACGGAATCGTGTAATTGTATAAATAAAGAAAATATTCTCTGAGAAAGAGTCTGATTAAGAGGCTTGAAATACTAAGATGTTTTAAAATAAAATTAACTATTAACATCCATATTTGATTATTCTTAATCATCTTTTAAGTATACCTGAACATTTTAAAGTTCATATTAAATATTTCAGTATTTATAGATATATTATATAGTTCATATAATATTCTATAAACATTCTATATATGCTTCTATTTCAAATACTAGATGCTGTTATCAAACTATACCATTGTTTCAAGCAATGTCTATGTCAAACTGGCAGTATATGGCACTGTTTTCTACAAAGATTCTAACATCAGTCTATCATCGAAATATCATTCCAGATAACTGGTTTCCGGATAAATAGTTCCATACTGTATATATTTTAGGGTTAAAAGCTAAACGAAAATTTCGTTCCATCATATATTTCTATATTCATATTTATAATTAAGTTTTTTTTTATATATAATGTTTAAAGAATCATATTTTCTGAGCATTTAAAACAAAAGGCAGAGAAAACAAATTTACAATTTTACCCATTTGCAAGACGCTCACAGGGTTAAATGTAACCAATGCATTACAATATTAGGAGAACATTCAAGAATGTGCTATTTTTGAATTTGTAAGTTTCACGATGCACACACTGGTAAATAATTGTGCTAACTCGACCCCAATAGAATAGGCCATTTTCAAAATTTCATCTCCTCCAGAATAAAACTATGGAATTCTCTTTTCTTAGTAAGACACTGGTAATCCTTTTTTTTAACTTTTTGGAAAATAGTTGTTGTTCTCAGTAGAGAATTGGGAAACCTTAAGTATATCTGAATCTTTTTATAGTTGAATTCCGCAAATTATTTTGTTTTATATGTTTTCTGATTAGTCCATGCTTAATGTCTAGAAATGAGTACTTCTGTTTTTTATTTTTAGCCTCCGATGCTATTTCTTTCAGACAAGCTAAAAAATGTCGTGTCATCAGCCCTGAATTTTCTAATCAACCGATTTTGATAATTATTTCTTTAAATGAAAGCTATTTATTTGTAGTTGTGCCCATTTTAGTTATTTTTTAATTTATTTCAATTTTTATATTTTATTTTTAATTTTAAATGCTTTTTACGATATTTGTTCAAAATGGTGGCAACTCAGTTTAGCTTTTCTCTCGATAATAAAAATTTATTTTTCAAAATGATTGTGTATAATTATGCACTAATTGAGGTAAAAAAAAATATATTTACTGAGAAATAATATTAATAATGTAAATAACGTAAAAGAAAATAATTTATGATAAAAATTAATGTCTAAAGCAAAATAAGAAAAATTTCAAATGAGACAAATGATGTCATTCAGCAACCAGATAAATGGGAATTGCAATATTATTACGGATGTCTTTTTCATATTACTAATAACAGTAACTTTTAAAAAACATTGACGAGAAAATGACGTCACTATTTAAAACATCGCATTTTTACTCATAACGATATTAGGTACTACTCTGTTATCCCGTCGACCAATTTCGTTAAATTATACAAATCGCCAAACTAATAGCCAAATTATACATATTGACATAATTTTTATTTTAAATGACGAAAAAACAAATAATTAGTGGAATATTAATAAAAATATTCATAAAAAGTCGAAATAAAAATCACTTAATGACATTTTAAAAATGAATCGTATTTAATGTCATTGAATGTGACATTCACGATCATCCATTATTGGCATTTAATCTTATAGTTTAACGATAATTTGGTCGACGGGATAACTTAAGAGTAACTGATATTACATTTCAGTATTTCTTTTCATTATAGACACCGAGATTGTGATTTTACATTTTACTTTCAGATCACTTCAGTTAGTGAAAATAATGTCACAATAAAAAAATAATTAGTTTTTTTTTTTTTTTTTTTTTTTTTTTTTTTTAATAAAACTATTTTTCTATCAGTGCATATTAAAGAAAATTTCTTGATTTCGCCGGCACTCAGATTACAATTTTAACTGAAGATGTGGGAATATTTGCATGCAAAATTGCAACTGGCAAATTTGACATTTAGTTTGTAAATATATTTATTATATATTGATTCAATAATGTAATTACTTTTGCTTTTTTTAAAAACCAAATCGATCGAGTCTTTTAAACATTTCACTCGTCGAATTCGACGTGATTCCTCTCGTTTTATTGTTAAATTGCATTTCCTTTTACTCAGAGTCTATAAAAAAACGTTTAAACTTAAAAAAAAAAAAAAAAAAAATCCGTTTTTTATGAATCTAGTCAGTGAAGAAGTAGCACGTCGAATTGTATCTCTTTATTATTCCGCAATTCTAATATCTCAGAGAGAAATTGTTATTCAATTTGATATTTCATGCCGTTCTGTTTGCTTTATATTGATAAACGCAAGAAAAATGAAGTTAGTTCATTGCAATCTAAACCGGGTCGCCCTTCTAAAAAACCTATCGATTTTTCTTATTTATTTATTTTCTAATCGGAGGCGAAACTCAATTCTGCAATGGCAGAATCTACATTCAACTTGTTGTCGTTTTTTGATTGGTCCACGTTTAAAGTCCAAAAATGGAATATGAATGTGTCTTTGAAAGTCCAGGCATATTAATATGACTCTGTTATTACGTAAGCTATGTTTTGATCATAATAAAAATGATGTTATTATTGCTTTTTTTATGTAGGAATCATTTATTAGTCTAAAATTATAGTCTTTGAAAACATTATTTTTCAAATAGTCATTGTAATTTGTTAAATTACAATTATTAGTTTTTTGTTAGCCTCCGATGCTATTTCTTTCAGACAAGCTAAAAAATGTCGTGTCATCATCCCTGAATTTTCTACTCAACCGATTATGATAATTATTTTTTTAAATGAAAGCTATTTATTTGTAGTTGTGTCCATTTTAGCTATTTTTTAATTTATTTCCATTTTTATATTTTATTTTTATTTTTAAATGCTTTTTACGATATTTCTTCAAAATGGTGGCAATTCAGTTTAGCTTTTCTCTCGTTAATAAAAATTTACTTTTCAAAATGATTGCGTATAATTATGCACTTGAAAAAGAATTGAGGTAAAAAAATATATATGCACTGAGAAATAATATTAATAATGTATATAAAATAACAGAAAATAATTTATGATAAAAATTAATGTCTAAAACAAAATAAGAAAAATTTCAAATGAGGAAAATAATGTCATTCAGCAACCAGATAAATGTGAATTACAATATTATTACGGATGCCTTTTTCATATTACTAATAACAGTAACTTTTAAAAAACAATTGAAGAGGAAATGACGTCATTATTTAAAATATTGCATTTTTACTCATAACGATATTACATTTCAATATTTCTTTTCATTATGGACACTGAGATTGAGATTTTACTTTCAGATGACTTTAGTTAGTGAAAATAATGTCATAGTAAAAATGAAATTAGTTTTTTTTTTTAATAAAACTATTTTTCTGTGAGTGCATATAAAATAAAATTTCTGGATTTCGCCGGCACACTGATTACAATTTTAACTGAAGATGTGCTAATATTTGCATGCAAAATTGTAACTGGCAAACTTGACATTGAGTTTGGAAATATATTTATTATATATTGATTCAATAATGTAAATACTTTTGCTTTTTTTAAAACCAAATCGATCGGGTCCAAATCATTTCATTCGTCGAATTCGACGGGATTCCACTCGTTTTATTGTTAAATTGCATTTCCTTTTACTCAGAGTCTATAAAAAAGCCTTTAAACAAAAGAAAAAATCCGTTTTTGATGAATCTTGTCAATGAAGAAGTAGCACGTCGAATTGTTTCTCTTAATTATTCCGCGATTCCAATGTCTCAGAGAGAAATTGCTAATCCATTGGGTATTTCACGCCGTTTTGTTTGTTATATTGATAAACACAACAAAAATGAAGTTAATTTTGCATTCTAAACTGGGTCGCCCTTCTAAAAAACTTCTGTCGGGTTTTTTTTTTTTTTTTCTGATCGGAGGCGAAACTGAATTCTGCAATGGCAGAATCTACATTGAACTTGTTTTATGTATTTTTTTTATTTAAAGTTATAGGTAATTGTTTTTTTATTAATTACATGATTAAGAAAAAAATTATGCAATTTCAAGTACAATACTAACAAGGAAGGTCTCCATACGGGCATACTCCGAAAAATCTGAAAAAATTACAAAATGCTCTTCTCATGAGGATATATACGTTTATAAAAAATTTTTTGGCGGAACCTCCATACAGCTTCTGTAAAAAAAAAATAAAGAAAATTTGATTATTTGGCGATTTATCATCGGTTGGCGATAGAATGCAGTTTGAAAAAATAGTTTTTTATGTCACATACGCTTTAAAGACAAAAGAGTTTCATGTTGAACTTGTTTAGGTAAATATAAATTAAATAACTTTAATTTCGCCAGTTTTAATTTGTTATAAATATAATTTTGTTATATCGATATTTATATGCATTTATATTCAAATTTAGACATCAAAATTTGCGATCTAAAACTAAATTCATAATTTAAATCCATTAAAACTGTTTCAAGCTCATAGTCCAATTGAGCATTGTCAAAGCAATTTCGTTGCTACGGAAACATCCCTGACTTTTAATTTTGAATACGCTTAAATGAATGAAAATATTTTTTTTTCAATATGAATTTTTTGTATATGACAATATTTTTCCAGTGATAAATTAAAAACTATAGCAACATAATATATATATATATATATGCAATACATATATATGTATGTATATATATGTGTATACAATATATTAAACTCTTTCATTGTTTATATTTAAATTTATTGAATACTATTTGCATGTATTCTAAAAATTGAAGTTTTTAGTTGCATTAAATCGTTTGCTTTTGGCGAGGAAAAGTTTTGCTCGCCAAATCCCGTGATATTCACGCCAAATATTGGAAAGTTTTTTATTTTTCTACATAATTTCTTATGTGATTCCGCCACTAATTTTGACTGATCCTTTATTACATACATAAATAGTTTAATTAGTATTTTTTTTCAAAAGTTTCTGAGTATGCCCAATATGGAGACCTTCCTTGTAAGTATAATTTGCAAACGCTTTCAAATGTCTGATGTTTTATTCAATATTGTTAAATGCTAATGCGAAAAATCCTTTCAAATGTTTCGCTAAATTTATCAGACCACTGATGCTTAAGGCCCCTGTCCTCGCTCGAGGAAACGCTCGCGAGCTAATGCTATTCCTATGGGGAAGCATTTTTCTAATAACTCTTTCGCATTTTGACATTTTTGAATAATTTTTTTTGCATTGGTTAGCTGAGGTGCATGCCGACAGCGCACCTTTTTTTCTTTTTCGATTTTTGTTGCAGATATTTTTTACAAAGTAAGTTTCACTTTAAAAACCGGTTTCGAAACTTAAAGTGCTTTTTAAAAAATATATCTGCAACCAAAATCGAAAAAGTAAAAAAGGTGCGCAATCGGCATGCACCTCAGCTATCCATAGCAAAAAAATTATTCAAAAATGTCAAAATGCGAAAGAGTTATTAGAAAAATGCCTCCCCATAGGAATAGCATTAGCTCGCGAGCGTTTCCTCGAGCGAGGACAGGGGCTTTAAAACCTGGACCTGGTTTAATCCTTTATTGATCAATAGTATACCTACCACTTACTTTATGTTAACACGTTAATGATATACCTACCACTTAATTTTTATTAAAAATGGATTCATATGCACCGTAATTTTTAGTGCAGTAATTTGTATTTATGTCAACCTAACAGAAATAGCACTTTTTAATTTAAGACTAGTATATAACCCCTATCAAAAATTACAGAATGTTAACTAAACATTCAATTTTTGAAATAATTCAGGAAATGGACAAAACATTAAACATTAAAAAAATAATAATTTATGTAAAAAATTTTCTGTAAAATGTGTTGTTTATAGATTCGGGTGCTATTGAATCTTGTCAACACTTTAACCAAAACATTTACTTGCTGCATAAAATTTTAAACTAATACAACCTTGGACACTGATGTCATGTACGCATCACATTTGTGCGTGCTTTTTTCCCCCGCCGATTTGGCGAAAATTTTGCTTTTCAATATAAGTTACAAATTGCATGCAATAACATGACGTGATTTTTTATTGCAATATAAATATAAAATAACGTTTAAAAATGAAAGAGATTCTAGTATTTTAAAAAAGGAAATAAAAATAAATAAATGATAGCTTAATATAAATAATTTAAAGAATTAAAATAAACTAGTTGGATGTGCCAATCCCAAAACTTTCTTCTATCTCATACATACATTTTAATATTAAAAAAATAGTTACTCATTTTAATGCTTTAATAATTTTAATTCAATACCTTACCAACTTTGATTTTCATCTTAAATTTATGCTTCAATTAATTAATCGGAGTAAAAACGAATTTCCGTCTCTGCACGAGCCGATGGACAATAGAATGATAAGCAGATTTTTTTTCAAATTCAGGGGGATCTACTTGCCTTACCAAAAAATAATCATATACAAAATGTTTAGTTCAGTTCTAGAACTAATTTCATACACTTTTATGTGGTGCAATACTGAAAACGGCATAAAATTCAGTATTGCAACGCCCCCTTCCGGCGGATTTTTTTCAGATTAAGGGCGATCCAACTAGCCATAGCCATACACTTACACAAAAAATTTCGTTCAATTCGATGCATAACTTCATGTACTTTTGGTCGGTATAATACTGAAAATAGCACAAAAATCGCGATTGCAGCGCCCCCTTCCGACGGATTTTTTTCAAATTCAGGGAGGACTAACTAGCCATAGTCATACACTTACACAAAAAAATTAGTTCAGTTCGATGCATAACTTCATATACTTTTGATCGGTACAATATTGAAAATGTCACAAATAATCGCGATTGCGGCGCCCCCTTCCGGCGGATTTTTTTCAAATTCAGGGAGGACCAACTAGCCATAATCATACACATACACAAAAAATTTGGTTCAATTCGATGCATAACTTCATATAATTTTGGTCGGTACAATATTGAAAATGGCACAAAAATGGCGATTGCAGCGCCCCCTTCCGGCGGATTTTTTCAAATTCAGGGAGGACCAACTAGTTATAGTCATACACATACAGAAAAAATTTGGTTCAATTCGATGCATAACTTCATATACTTTTGGTCGGTAATATATTAAAAATGGCAAAAAATCGCGATTGCAGCGCCCCCTTCCGACGGAATATTTCAAAACTGAAGGAGGTTCTGCTTGCCACAGCCAAAAACATTCACAAAAAATTTGGTTCAATTCTATGCATAACTTCATACACTTTTTGATGGTAGAATGGCGACACACAGACACACACACAGACACACGGACAGACAGACATTTTGTAAAAACATGTTTTTTGGAATCTCTGACCTCTAAAACGTGTAAATCCGTCGAAAACCTGAAGTCGAAAAAAATTTCGATTACAATACTTTCTTCTATTGAAGATAGAAGAAAGTAAAAATAACAGTAAATAACCATGAATTTAATGAAAAAAGGAAAACAATAAACAAAGAGTTATAAATAATAAACTTAATAAGTAACAAAACAGTCAATATAATTTTTCACAATTATAAATATATAATAATACTTGTAGGCATATTGTATTCATGTAGTTGTATCATTTATTATCTTTTATATTCATATCAGAAGAACATTTATGATATATAAATCCAAATTAAGCAAACCCAAGTGGATTAAGAATTGTATGAACAACTCTTGGTCGTGAAATAAAAATCCATTAACGAATGCAAAGTTCATAACTTCATCTATATGAATATTTTCCGAAAAATAGCATCTATTGGGTGAGTGCAAAAGTTCATGCGGAGTTTGAATGTAAAAGTCACACAATGATTAGGCAAACAAAGTTCTTTATTCAATTAATGATATGTGCTGCATCGTTTTCTATAATCTGTTTCCAACGTTCTGGCAGCATACGGAGACGGATGCCCGGATCATAAAATGTGCGCGGTTTAGATTCGAAGAACGAAGACACGACGTTTTTTAAGGCATCTAAAGAGTCAAGTTTTTTTTTTCATTTAAATGATTTTTACATGATCAGACATCACAGACATGAGTTCACAGTTCGTTTAGTTAGTGCTTGATCTTGATAAACCTCTTAATTGTTTTTTACAGCTTCAGCAACGTTTATTCCTTTCCGAAACTCGTAACCATAATATGCCATAAATACACCTTATCGACACTCATTTTGAAATTAAATTTTCTCAAAGCATTTTGTATCTACACAAATTATTTTGTTCGAAATGAAAGCTGCACACGTCACTTTTCCAACGATCTGTCTTACGTAAATGGCAATATGAATGACAACACTTTATGCCGCTTCTAACGACATCTACTGCGCCTCCGCACGAACTTTTGCACTCACCAAATAATATCATTTAAAATGCAAGCTTTATATTTTTCAACAATATCTTTTGCTAAAATATTATTGTTAGTAGATGCAACCATATTTCTAAATTCCAATGAATTAGCTAAAATTAAAACATAAAAGTTAAAAGCATTATATTCAGTCACCGTAAAATTCGAACAAAGAAATCACTAGAAAAAGAAATATTTAAAATTAATATTTCAAGAACTCGTGAAAAAAATGATATAATTATTTTCACCGGTGAGATATTGCACGAATTACGTCAATCATAG
Organism: Maratus speculifer; assembly: GCA_964019185.1. Classification (NCBI taxonomy): domain Eukaryota; kingdom Metazoa; phylum Arthropoda; class Arachnida; order Araneae; family Salticidae; genus Maratus; species Maratus speculifer. Next base: position 5,266,988 of record CAXHSM010000349.1, on the reverse strand, counting down.
ATCTGTTTCAGTTTGCATGACTTTGAATAAAATGTAAAACGCTAAATGCTTTAAGCGAGATATCAATTACTAGGTTTGCTATAAGAAACAAAAAACACCGGGTTACCATGTTTGGCGTAAAATCGCCAATTTAAAAAGCACGTGCAAATGTGGTGCGTATATGACATCTGTGCCCAACTTTGTTTCGGAAGACGTTTAATTACTGTGCTGGTTTGGAAGGCAACTTTTGTAAAAAGAAATTCAATATGTATAAAATTTAGAGTCAAATTTAATTTTTTTTTAAATTTAGAAAAAAAATGCATAACTCGTATACTTAATAATATGAATGAGTATAACAAATGGAGGTGAAATTGAGTTGGAGCTCAATGTATGAAGATCAAAGAGGTTAAAATATTGTTTGGATATCGTTCGAAAACATGCTAAACAAATTGGCGAAATTTTAAGAGGTTGAAAAGTAAAATTAAAAGCAGCCAATTAAATGAATTTTTAGTTTTTATCAGTCCGGATATGGGAGGGACTTGACATAAGCTATGGCAGTATCGACTGCATCGCATGCACATCTATGCATATGTATCTGTATCTATGAAAAAGTTCTCGAGTTAAATCATACCTAAGAATATGTATTGTTATAATTTAATGCAATGATTTTGTACTGTTTAAGGAAAAGAAAATTGGAAAATCTGTTTTTAGTTCAGAGATAAAATTTAGTGCAGTTTATTTTAAAATGTCTTGTTTATTATTTTTCTTTCTGTTTTCAGATTCAGTTGTAGGTGAAACTGATTTTTCTGAAAATCAGCCAGTCATTTCCTTGGATGAAAATGGCAACAATTTCTTCATACTGATGTTTCGAAGAGGTTTCTGTTATCATCCAAAATTAAGCCTATTCATTTAAGAAAATGTCATCGATTGCAGAGGAAAATTTTTGCTCCAGCGAACAGCATTTTATTCCTCAAAATGTGGCTAAAGAAAGAATTATTCCATTGATAAAGGAGAAATTTTTTTTTTGTGAAGTATGTCCAAAAACATTTTCTAACAATAGTAATCTAAGAAGGTGTCTCATGACTCACGCAGGTGAAAAGCCTTTTGTATGTGAAATTTGCTCCAAAGGATTTTCTCGGAATGATAAACTAAGAAGCCATCTCATGACTCATACAGGAGAGAAACCCTTTTTTTGTGAAGTATGTTCCAAAGGATTTTCTCAGAATGGTCGTCTAAGAACCCATCTCTTGACTCATACCGGAGAAAAACCCTTTGCTTGTGAATTATGTTCCAAGAGATTTTCTCTGAATGGTAATCTAAGAAAACATCTTTTGACACATGCAGGAGAAAAACCTTTTGCTTGTGAAGTATGTTCCAAAAGATTTTCTCTGAATGATCATCTAAGAACCCATCTCTTGATACATACAGGTGAAAAACCCTTTGCTTGTGAATTATGTTCCAAGAGATTTTCTCTGAATGGTAATCTAAGAAAACATCTTTTGACACATGCAGGAGAAAAACCTTTTGCTTGTGAAGTATGTTCCAAAAGATTTTCTCGGAATGATCATCTAAGAACCCATCTTTTGATACATACAGGTGAAAAACCTTTTGTTTGTGAAATATGCTTAAAAGGATTTTCTAATAAAAGTACTTTGAGAAAACATATCTTGACTCATACAGGAGAAAAACCTTTTTCTTGTGAAGTATGTTCCAAGAGATTTTCTGAGCGTAGCAATCTAAGAACCCATCTCTTGACGCATACAGGAAAAAAACCCTTTGCTTGTAAATTATGTTCCAAGAGATTTTCTCTGAATGTTCATCTAAGAACCCATCTCTTGACACATACAGGAGAAAAACCTTTTGCTTGTGAAGTATGTTCCAAAAGATTTTCTCTGAATGATCATCTACGAACCCATCTCTTGATACATACAGGTGAAAAACCTTTTGTTTGTGAAATATGCTTAAAAGGATTTTCTAATAAAAGTAATTTGAGAAAACATATCTTGACTCATACAGGAGAAAAACCTTTTGCTTGTGAAGTATGTTCCAAGAAATTTTCTCAGAGTACTCATCTAAGAAGTCATCTCTTGACGCATACAGGAGAAAAACCTTTTGCTTGTGAAGTATGTTCCAAAAGATTTTCTCTGAATGATCATCTAAGAACCCATCTCTTGATACATACAGGTGAAAAACCTTTTGTTTGTGAAATATGCTTAAAAGGATTTTCTAATAAAAGTACTTTGAGAAATCATATCTTGACTCATACAGGAGAAAAACCTTTTGCTTGTGAAGTATGTTCCAAGAAATTTTCTCGGAGTACTCATCTAAGAAGGCATCTCTTGACGCATACAGGATAAATTCCTTGTGCTTCTGAAATGTGTTCCAAAGAATTTTCTTGACATTTTCAATTAGAAAGACATCTCATGGTTCATACTGGAGAAAATATTTTGTTTGTGCAAGTTGTTTTCCAAAGGATTATTTGATAACCATTATTAAAAAAAAAACATTTGTCTCATACTAAATAGATACCTGTAGAAAATGTTTTTTTTTTTTTTTTTTTTGCGTGTGAAAATTGAATAGGAACTCTGTATATGTCATTGCATTTACTGTTATCGCATATTTTTTGGTTTAGCATTTAGTCATAAAATAAAAAATTGTAAAAATTTTCCATAATTGTCACAGTTGTCATTTTGATAGCAAGCAAATAACTCTAGACCTGTTCATTAGTTTTCAATAAAACTTTTTGGTAGTTTTAATTTTGCTTATGTTGCTGTAAATTAACTTTACTCTAAATTCAAAACTTAATCTGACCTGAAATGGATAAATTGTATTGCAATATTTTACATGATTTGAAATGCTTTAAAATGCATTTAACACTTTTAAAAATAAAAGAGAAATATGCTAAAAATATTTTGTGGGGAAAAAAATCTTATTTGTTAATTTTTTTTTCTTAAAAGACTTTCAAAGGATTTAGATGAAGCATGTTTACTTTGAACCCAGCATGAGCTGAGTATTTTTCTAAAGCTATATAAATAATTGATTGAATATTTATAATATTTTTTGTTGGTCTACTTGTAGAAAAGTTAGTTTTTAGCACAGACAATTATCGGGAAGTTATTAAAATTAGGAAAACTAAAGGATAGCTTTTACACTTTGACATAGTTTATGGCATATAATACAAATTTTATAAATTTAATTTTTGTTGGGAAAGGGCAATGTTGTCTTTTTTCTCTAGATAGGCGTGTTTATTGCAATTTGAATGCTTTTTTACTGAGCACTAATGTAAGTATTATTTCTTAACATTAAATATTTGTAAAAGTGGAAAATTCAGGGGGAGGAGAGTGTCGTCCGAAAAAGGGCTATTTTGTTATGTTTGAAAAAACTAAAGAATCAATTGCTTTAAACTTTGACATATAGTTTATAACACATAATAAGAATAAGGATATAGTTTTTTGAAAGAGATACTAAACGAAACCCTCTGTGCGATCTGTGATCACACTTACCCACTTGTTTATTGCTTATTCTCGGTCAGTTCTCCGGATATTCAAAGAGAAACACAATTAAATAATCACCTTTTTACTTTCTTCTATCTTCAATAGAAGAACGTATTGTAATCGAAATATTTTTCGACTTCCGGTTTTCGACGGATTTCATGTTTTAGGGGTCAGACATTCCAAAACATGTTTTTACAAAATGTCTGTCTGTTAGTGTGCCTGTCCGTATGTCGCCATTCTACCATGAAAAGTGTATGCAAATATGCATATAATTGAATCTTTTTTGGTGAATGTTTTTGGCTGTGGCAAGCAGGTCCTCCTTCAGTTTTGAAATATTCCACCGAAAGGGGGCGGTGCAATAGCTATTTTTGAGCTATTTTCAACATATTACCGACTTAAAGTGTCTGAAGTTATGCATCGAATTGAACCACATTTTTGTGTTAGTGTGTGGCTATGGCTAGTTGGTCCGCTCTGAAATGGAAAAAAAATCTAATAAGAATGTATTTATTAAAATACAACACATTGCTCAGTGGTGTACAAAACAAGAATTTTAATATACATTTGTACAATTAAAATAAAATAAAATTATCAACGTTTCGCGCCGTCTTCTGCGGGCGTCTTCAGGAAGATATGATAACGGAAGGACTAAGTTTGCATCTTGATCGAGAGATAATATTTCTAATAAATTAAAATCTAAATAAATTAAAAGTTTAAAAATGTTGCCACTTACACATGAGTAAAAATTAAAATATTGCAACGAAATAAAAATTTTAAGATTTTATGATGTTATGCCATATTTTTGATATATTGTAGGCTAAATTATCATTACATGGTTTGTTTCTCGTGCAATGATTTCGATAGATTCTCTTATTTTACCTTGAACTGGGTTATTGCACGGAACTATGATTTTGGCCTCATCAAAGTTAATACGGCAACCCTTGTTCGCCAAATAGAAGTGAGAAAGAGCAGTATTCTGTTTATATTGTTTAATATTTCTGCGATGCTCTTTAATTCTAATTAAAAGTTGTCGTGTAGTCATGCCGATGTAGACTTTTTTAACATTATTAGATAAAGTGATGAGGATTTCATAAATACCAGATTTTTGATCTATTGGAATTTTGTCGATCTTATCTGTAACGATGTCATGAGATATGGAGGTGGAATGGCGACAAGTTTTATGTTATATTTTTGTGCGATCTTTTTTACTTTTTCAAATATGTAAGGCATATAATGAAATTTTCTGTAAATCATAAGCTTATCCTGTCGTTGGCCAGATGTGGGAGGAGTGTTGTACTGTTGAACTATTTTATTTACAAATTTTGCAGAAAAACCATGGTCAAAAGCTATTTTCTGTATAAAATCAATTTCTTTATATATGTCATCTAAACAAATCATAAAAGCTCTTTTAATAAATGATCTGAAAGCAGATATTTTGTATTCGAAAGGCATGTTGGCTGAAAACGGGATAACTGTATTTTCTTTTATTGGTTTTCTATAAACTGAAAATTTTAAACTTGAATTGCATCTATTAATTTGAACGTCTAAAAATGGAAGGGATGCGTTTTCTTCGACTTCAAGGGTGAAATTAATACTATTGCTTAATTTATTGGCATCTTGTAGAAAAACATATAATTCAGCCAAACTGTGGTTCCATAAGATGAAAACATCATCAACATAACGGAACCAACATTCAGGTTTTAAATTAAACGTATTAAAATTTTTTTGTTCTAGTGGTCTTAACGCGAATTCAGCAAACAAACCGGATACTGGTGACCCCATCGGCGCACCATGCAGCTGTCGGTAAATATTCTTATTAAAAATGAAAATGTTACTGAAAACTATTAGGTTTAGGCCAGATTTAAGGGAGGTTTTAATTAATGGCATAGAAAAAGAAAAAAAGAAACCACGAAACAACATATTATTGTGTATACAAATTGTGTTCTGAAATCTTATTAATAAATGCACGGCTGAGATCTTTTTGATCTCGCTGTAATTAATAAATATATAGCCCGCGTTTTCAGCTATTTCTAATCTAGGGGATAATCCCTATATCTAGAAAAATTAAAGCCTATTTGAAATTCAGGAAATTATTTTTCAGTTCTAGGGAACTTTCAGAAAACGTATAATATTTTTCAAAATCCATGGAATTTTTTAATCCTTTTATTTATTTCTTTATTATTATTATTATTTTTTTAATGAACACGAGAAAGTGATAAATGTGACGAAGAAACATGGAAGAAGGAAGTAAAATAATGTGTGTACAGTGGGGGGCAGGGAAAGCTCGAAAATAAGAATCTCACACCTCCATTTCGTTTTTTAGTTTCCTATACCACTAATAAATGATCACACCTGGATATGCAGTTATTAATTGCTCCAGCTAAGGGCATTGTTTATTTCGTCATCTTGCCTTTTAGAATAAAAAAATAATTTGCGGATTTCAGCATTCCAAGTGGAATCACTTGAAAATTTTTCAAGTGAAACTATCTTTCGGATGGTCTTCTATTTGGAGAAAGTTAAATAAGAGGGCTTGAGGTTAAATCAGCTTTTTTTCTTCCTGGAGTATTTTCATGTAAAACCAAATAAATCATCGTCTGATTTCATTTTGTATGAAAAACCTGTATTACTTGCATAGGGACAATTTGTTATAATGAAGTATCGTGCTATGTATAAAAGTCGTAAAATAGAAGAATGTGAAAGGAAAAGATCTGCTGAAAAGTTGAACATCTTGACCCTTTAAGGATATTTTATTCTATAACTTTTAAGTATTAGTCATAAGAATAGGGAGCAATTCTCTAAAATTATGCAAATTCATACTTTATAACAGTTTTTTTTTCGATTTCAAGGATTATAATTATTATTACTATGGATTCTTATCGCAAGTAAGTGAAAGACAAAAAAAAAAAAGGTTTATAGCACTGAACGACCATCTGAGAATAATAAAGGAATCGTGTCGGATAAGAACGGGAAAATTTTGTTTAAAAAAAATTATGTCTTTTTAATTAAATTTGCTAATTTCTTTTACAAGAAATTACTCTTTAGAGAACAATAAATTTCCTAAAGTATCAAGCTATGTGTATTAATTTTCGGATAGAACACAAGAAATCTATTAATACGTTTTTACATCTGTACTTCGCCCACGCTGTTTTTTGTATTTAACCTCTTCAGACCTGACACGTTTTAAGCCATCGTAAAAATTATTTAACACTTTGTTCCATCTATTTATACGTATAGAAACATAATTTTGTAATAAAAAGTAAAATAATTATTATTAGTTTATATTTACAAGCAGGTACACATATGTGCACCTCGGGTTCAAACTGCAAAAAAACACTTCATTTTTCAAAAATTTATTTAAACGAGAAATTTGGTGGACAATTGATACATATAAGCTTATTTTACGTGCTATTTTCGAAAAAAAAATTTATTATATATATATAGAGATATATATATTGCATTTTGTACAAATAACCATTGTTCTTGATTTGCAGTCTTCATACTTACGTTTTGAAGCAAAATTACCTTTTATAACGAGGAAACTGTTCAATTTTGTCATATCTAATGTAGTAAATTGGCTTTTAAATACCCTTACGTTGTTTTCACTGTGGTTAATTTGCGGAATCGTCTTCAAAATCTTTTCACATGAATAAATTTTGCGTAGTCTCCATGGTCGTCGTTCTTCAGTTACTTTGCTCTTATATTTCACCAATACTTCTGCAATCTCTAAAAATACCGCAAGAGAGACAATCTGTCTTTTCGAGGAACTTCACCTGCTTTGCAATTTCTTATATACATTATCCAACAAATGGAAATAACCAAATCTATAAAATGTATAAAAACTGTTGTTGACTACTTTTTTGTGTGAATAGAACAACGGTAGTAAGCTAAATACTTATCCTTTAAATCTGCACCACCCACACACGTTTTGTATTCACAATTGCAGGTTGTGTTACATTAATTTTACATTTTTGATCTTTAGACCACCTAACACAACTCCTCTCGGGATTGCTATCGATGAAAGTCGAAAGCAAAGTTACACATTTGCTATCTTTCCAGTTTAGTATGCACATAACTATCCCTTCTCTTAGTGTTAAAGGTCAAGATTCAGGAATTTTGGAAGTGGCCAGTGGCCACTGGCCATGATTAATTCAGTGGCCACTTACGTGTCATTGCACATTCATAGAACTTGTCTGTAGTTAAAATGCATGTATGCACATAAAGGTATAATATTAGGCATGGTCAAAAATTAAATTCTTCAGAAACATATATTTATACAATATATTATCTTAAATACTTTTTCAAACTAAAGAAAATTTTAAATACTTACTTTACTTCTTTATTTCTTTTCAAAAACTGAAATGAAAGGAAAATCAGACTGCATAAAAAACACAAGCAAGTCATATTTTAACATACTTTAATCCTGAAAACGGGGCCTTCTACTTTTGATGGAATCATTCCACCACAATTCAATTACACTTTCACAATTAAAATCATTTAAATCCACCTTAGCAGTTTTTACAATTAATCTGTTTTCTAAACATTCTTTCTTCATAGATGTGGACCTGTCATTTATTATGTTTTTCACACTGCTCCACACTCTTTCCACTTCAGCGTTACTCGGCGGTATGGTAATTAAAACTTGAATAACTTCTTTCATTATTTTGAAGTTATTGAAGTTTTCACTACCCAACTTTTCTAGTAAATTAGGCAATGAAATTGTTGGTTGGAAGTTCTTGAACATACTGCTACGTAACAATTTCCATTCTTCTAATGCTCTTTCTTTGGAAAAATGAAACAGTTCACAAATTCTTAGTAGCTCATTTTCCCCAAAACTTTTAAGTTCTGATTCTGTAGGTGGAAACATGGCAGTGTCTAACTTTTCTGCCATGAGAGTGCAAGCATTGTTTCCTGGTCCTTCATCACCGAAAAACCTATCTGAAATCTTTTCACTTACACTTACGCAAAAAGCCATAAAAGTGTCTTTTTGATCTAGTAAAATGCTAGATGTTATGTTTCTAGTTGCTGTAGAAAACAGGGAACTAATGAGGTTTTTGACTCTATCTTCTGTTGCTTTGTCATCATTCTTTACATATTTCCATTCTTCCCTATAGTGGCGGCTGCTTTCCTTCTCAGAATAACTACTTTTGCTTTTCTTAGAGTCTGGTTTAATTGGATTAGAATGTAGAGCTGGCAGAAGACTTTGCACTTCAGCTGGCATTAATGGTGGTACAGATGACAATCTAATACACGGAAAGAACGATTTTGTTAAAACTACCAAAAAAAAGTTGTTTCAACAAAATTTTTCGTGTACTATTTCCCCCACAAAACGTTTTGTTGGATTTACCAAATCATTTTGTTACGTTTATTTTGTTATCGCAAGTAAATAATTTGTTTACAAGAACCAAATGAATTTTGTTAATGGGTTCTGTTTTGTCGTCGTAACCAAATGTTTTTGGTTACGATAAACAAATAGATTTGGTCATCGTAACTAAATCTGTTTGATTAAGAATTATTATAACCAAATGAATTTGGTTTCGAAAACAAAATAAATTTGTTTCTTGCAACAAAATTTATTTGGTTAATCGACATTTTAACCAAAGAAATTTTGTTTTAACAAACATATCGTTTTTGTTATTGAAACCAAATTCATTTTGTTAATAATTACTTAACCAAATGAATTTGGTTTGAAAAACAAAATAAATTTGTTTCTTGCAACCAAATCTATTTGGTTAACTGACATTTTAACCAAAGAAATTTTGTTTTAACAAACATATCGTTTTTGTTATTGAAATCAAATCCATTTGATTAATAATTACTGTAATCAAACGAATTTGGTTTGAAAAATAAAATAAATTTGTTTCTTGCAACCAAATCTACTTGTTTAATATCTATCATAACCAAATAAATTTGATACTTTGAGCATACTTTTTTTTATAAATTTTATTGCAGAAAACAAATTAATTTGTTTTCTAGAACCAAATTTATTTGGATAATAGTTACTTTTTTTAATAAATTTTATTGCAGAAAACAAATTAATTTGTTTTCTAGAATCATATTTGGATAATAGTTAATGCAGCCAAACAAATTTGGTAACAAGAAAGTTATTTTGCTTTTTTAAACCAAATCACTTTGGTTAATAGTTTAGTGTAAACAAATGAATTTATAATGAGATAAATTTGGTTTTTGTAACCACACCAACTTCACTAATAGGTGTTGCAATAACTAAGCACATTTGGTTGCAAAATTATTAAAGAAAGTCAGATAAAAGTAGTAAGTAGAACCCTTTTCTCACAGGGTCCTGTTTTTGTGAAATTATAAATTAGTTTCTTTTATTTGTGAAAAATCTAGTTAAAATTTTGTGAATTTTAAATTTTCGATGATTCAGGTTCTATTTTTCATACATAAAAAGCTAATATGTTCTTTGGTGACTTCAACTGCTTATTTACAAGCCAGATTTTATTATTAAATGAGTGAAAAGTTCAATTTGAAGGTGAAAAAATTCTGCAAAAGTCAATTTAAGAGGCAAATAATTTTGTGAAGGGTCCTGTTTTGGGATAAAATGTTTTGTGAAGGGTGCTGTTTTAAGATAAATTGTTTTGAAAAGGTTCCTTTAAAGGACCTAAACTTTTGTTAAACATATCCCTGCCCTGCATCTGAACTAAATGTTTCATTGTTTACACCCATAAATTATGTGCAGATTTTAGGGAGTCTACTGTAATATATTTTTATTAAACACAACGTTAAACAATGCTGGATGAATTTCTTTAACCTGTATTAATTTTTTCACAGGTTTGAGAAAAGTTTTTTCTAATGCACTCAGCTATTATTTTCATAATCTGCAATTTTTTTTTTTTTTTTTTTTTTTGGAATATGAAACGCTGAAATCTTGATACTACACTTTGCTAAATTTTATCTTTTTCGCAAGACAAAAAATAAAAAAAAAAAAAATAAAAAAAAAAAAAAATAATAATAATAATAATAATAATAATAAATAAAAATAATAATAATAAGTATTAGAAAAAAAAAGTTTTCGACATTTTCTCATGTAATATGAAAGGTACAATTGTTAGATGTATGAAAATGTCATATTTTCAAACAAATATGAAATTTGTGAATGATAATTCTTTATTAATAAAGAAATTAAGTGATACATGATGAATACATTTAAAAAGTCAATTTGCATTTTGATATAAGTTATAATTTATTAATTTCAGAAAATAAAATTCATAGTATCAGATTTTTGAAGATAAATTGAAAATTTGCACATAGCAAGATTAACAGTTATACTGAGTCATTATATATATATGAAAGGATAAAAACGAACCCCTTTCTAAAACTTTAACTTAAAATTAAAATTCAAAAGTTTAAAGTTCCCAATTAATATTTTAAACTTTAATTCTTAAGCTTAAAGCTATTTTTGCCCCTGGTAACTTTCTTTCCCAGCCTAACATTTATTACTTTCAGAGATCATTTTTGGATGTTCTTTAAGATTAAAAATGCTTAGGTAAGCGCAATTCTTAATTTGTAGGATCAGCATGCAGCCCTGGACAGCCGCGCCTAAATTACATCAGAGTGCCCAGATATGTCTTAACCAATTAAATTAAATGTTCCTCCCTAATTCACAACTCTGCCCTCTGCTGGAAAATATGACAATCCCTAAGATATTAGCAAGAACACGCGCGAAAAACGAGAGACTTTGCAGTTTTGAGGAGCCTGCCTAACCTCCGGCCATGTAACCTTTTCCATAATCGACGCATCTGGCTCCGGGAAATCTGACCGGACTCGCGGATTCATCTGTACGAAGAGCCGCCTAATAAAAAGAGTTCGGTCCCACAAGAGTTTCCCGAGTCCCAAGTTCTTATGCCACGACTACAACATCCGAAGTCGTTACAATTATATATAAAAGTCGGCAGGATAAATAGCGCGTGAAGAACCAATCCCTCTGCCTTACCACCAAGCAGCGAAAATTCAGAAGTGCTCGAGAATTCCTTTCCCTCGGAAACGCCATTTACCGTCGACAAAAAAAAAAAAAAAAAAAAAAAAAAGATTAAGCCAGAGAAAGGAAATTTCCCCCATGAACAATGTCGTTAAAACAGAAACTATCCACGTTCCGAATAATTTTTGGACAATCATGAAAAGAAGAAAAGGCATTTAATCAGTTGTGATTTATTATTTATTCGTACTAACGTATGAACTAATTCATTTGGATTTTTTCCCCTACTCAAGTGCATGCGAAACCGCAGATATTAAGAAGAGATTCTTTAACAGTCAAAGCAAAAACGAACAATCTCAAGTGATGTATTTTTTTCTCTTCTCCAAGCAGAGTCGCAGAATGGTCCGAACTTTATTTCGCGGAAGTGGATCAGATTTACGACCATATGGTTTTCAGGAGAGCAAAGGTCGAGATCTCCGTTTTCTATCACCGTACAGATGATTCACTCAAGAGTTAGGATGTGGAAATTTATTTTTACTTTTTACCGGACAAATGATGATCTATGATGGAGTAGAATGTTTTATTTAGTTATTTATCCTTAAAAGTTATTTGAAATGAAAAAAAAATAGTAATTTAGTAGTTTGTAAATATTAAATTTTTCTTTCTTAAGAAAAAAAAAAAAAATTGGATAATCGAATGTACAGGTATGCTTTTTATTTATTTTTTTCTTTGACATTGACGTTATTTTTTGTTGAAGATTACAGCTCATTGGTGAAAAATTACGTATTTTCCTTTTATCTTTATGTTATCATTTCAATGTGTTACCCTACCGATTTCTTTTTTGCATTATTTATTTTATGAAATATTTTAATTACAAGTAAAAAAAAAAAAAAAAAAAAAAAAAAAAAAGTTTTATTGTGCAGAATATGTGTTTATTTTTAATTTAACCTTTTTACCTTCTTTATTAACATTGATAAAAATGCAGATTTATCATTTCCATCATTTTATTTTAAGAAATATTCTCATTAAAGGAAAAAAAAAAAAAGTTTTATTTCACATTAAACAATGTTTTTTATTTTCTATTTTATGTTGTCTATGAATGTGTTATGGCCGAAAATACCAAGGAATGGAAGTGTTTGTGTGAATGAAAAGTATTTAATAATGAAAAAGAGAGAAAAAAAAATACTGTTATCAGAGTGATCATTTTAAAATTTTGACAACGTTCATGTAATTTTAAAGTAGGTTATTTAAAATACTGTTACTGTATTAAAGGGATTTTAACAAAACTCATACTTATTAAGATTTTTATTAGCTTTATTTTTTATTTCTTGTGGAATTTAAGATTTATAATTTACATTTTAGAAAATTTTGTGATTGATATTTTACATACGCTTAAAATTGTGATAAATTAAAATAACAGTAGTTTTGTTTTCTTGTTCATCCGATGAAGCATACGTGCGATCACCAAAAAATAAAGTCGCTTGATTTTTATGTTTTTAAATATTGTTAATAAATTGTTTAAACAGGTTACATGTTTTAAAATTAACATTATCCATAATACAAGTGCAGTTGTATGCTTGCCAATATTTTGTGTCCGATTTTACTAATATTTAGTGCCCTATTTTATTAATTCTATTTTTTATAAATTCAGATGAGCACATTTAAATTTCTACATTTTTGTAAATAGTAATTTGTCAGTTTGTGTACTATTTTATCCCATATTTTGAGCCTTTTTGTGTTGGTAAGTGTTTTATTTGTACATAATGAGAAAAGTTCAATCCATTTTTTTTTCCAAATATGTCACTCTACCTATAGAATTTTACACAACTTATTACCCAGTTTAGATTTTTGTATAGCCAAATGTTATATTTTACATTATGATATATTTTAATATTTGAGTTTTTAATTTGGTATTTTTACCCAGTATTGCTTTAAAAATTATATTATGGTCCTTTCCTAGTATATTACCCAGTGAGTTGGCCGCCCCAACCATGTTTTACTATTCCATTTTTTAACATTTCCTATTTCATTAAAATAAATATTTGAACAGGTATTTCACCCCTGTCAATTTTTAAAAAAAAGTTAAAAATATTTTCAAACAATTAAGTCATTGATTTAGACATGACCTTGGTAACCCCACTTTAGCCGTGGTAAACCCAATAGTGTCTAAATCCACACATTAAGTTTTTAAAGATGACCATGGTTCCAGCCCATTAAGTCTTTAAAACATTTTTTTTTTTAAGTTTGTTAAATTGAACCAGAATACACCTTTTACAGACAAAAAGGATTCAATGACTTACCATCTCAGCAAATGTGGCAACTGTTGATATGATATAATACTCGGGCAAACAATGAAAATACAAGTATCCATTAATAACAACAAATATGTCAATAAGTTGCCCATGTGCTTTAAATGTTGGATCATTGGCCTATTTGTTTTGAATCAGAGTCCCTTATTTTATTTTTTCTTTGTTTTATTTAAATATTTTTTATTTCCTTAACTTTTTTTTTCTTTTGCCAGTAGTAAAAACCTTGATAATATAGATTTTTGCTATTTGCCAGTAACACTAACATGGAAAACAAAGAGCATTCTAGCTTTAATCATTAAGGAAAAATGTTCTTTGATTCTTTTTTTTTATTATTATTATTTATTTAAGAAATTTTTATGAGCTAACAGTGAGATGTAGATGTGGTTTATATTCTGACTTGGATTTATTAATGCCACTGAGAAAAACATATCTCAGTCTGCAAAATAATAAATACCTTTACTTATAGATAAACTGCATTTGCATCTTCACACAAAAAGTCAAACCCAAGCTCATTTTCCTTTTTTTTAATTTTTGCTAAAACCTCACTGAGGTTTAGGATTTGCTAAAACCTTCAACGGTTTAGGATTAACAATGTAAATAGAATTTTATGTTATTTTTTCTTTATTTTTATAGGTATTTCAATATTTTTATTATACTTCATATTTATATCCTCTTTTATTTTTATAAATGTACCTCCAACACCTTTTATCCTACTATCCATTTACTGCCAACATATTTTTAGTATTTTCCAATTTTCAAAATATGTGAAGAAACCTTTCCAATTTTTCATATTTACCAATATTTCTATAATTTGAATATTTTTTACATAGACCATACATTGTCCCCAGTAACCATATATCAGTGTACTTTTATATTTAACACATTTTTTATATTACCTGTTTCATTGTCCTTTGACAACAATATTTTCAAATATTATGGAAAAGAAATTTTTTAAGTTTTCTTATGTTTATGTGTATTTCCAATATCATATTTGTGCATAAATTTATATTTTGACTATTTAACTTTTCATAAAAATCTGAAATATGTGCTTAAAGACTTTAACTAAAAAAGCACAAACTTGTTGACCAAAGGACTACCAAACAAGAAAATGGTCACTATTACAAATTATTTTATTATGTTTTTCCATATATTTTTTCAGCTTTTCATGTTTATATTTTTATATTTTATGTTATATAATATACTCCAAATTCATATGTAAGGTTCGGTCAGGTCGTCTCGAGAGCCATAACCCAAATTTTTAGCATAAAAACTTAAAATCATAAAAAAAAAAAAAAAAAAAAAAAAAAATTTTTTGTTTAAAATTGCAAATTAAAATTTTCAATATTTTTCCAGCAGAAAAATTCAGTCCTCACATCTTAACAAACTTTCCTTTAACATTAAATTTATCTTTAGATTTAACATTAACCTTAATCTCTAGCTTTGCATAAGTAAATTTTGATCCAATTTTGTCTTCTCCATTTTCCTAGGGAGTCCCCCCAGATTTGCAGGCAAATCTGGTGGACCTCAACTTGGAGGGGGGGATATGAAAGGATAAAAACGAACCCCTTTCTAAAACTTTAACTTAAAATTAAAATTCAAAAGTTTAAAGTTCCCAATTAATATTTTAAACTTTAATTCTTAAGCTTAAAGCTATTTTTGCCCCTGGTAACTTTCTTTCCCAGCCTAACATTTATTACTTTCAGAGATCATTTTTGGATGTTCTTTAAGATTAAAAATGCTTAGGTAAGCGCAATTCTTAATTTGTAGGATCAGCATGCAGCCCTGGACAGCCGCGCCTAAATTACATCAGAGTGCCCAGATATGTCTTAACCAATTAAATTAAATGTTCCTCCCTAATTCACAACTCTGCCCTCTGCTGGAAAATATGACAATCCCTAAGATATTAGCAAGAACACGCGCGAAAAACGAGAGACTTTGCAGTTTTGAGGAGCCTGCCTAACCTCCGGCCATGTAACCTTTTCCATAATCGACGCATCTGGCTCCGGGAAATCTGACCGGACTCGCGGATTCATCTGTACGAAGAGCCGCCTAATAAAAAGAGTTCGGTCCCACAAGAGTTTCCCGAGTCCCAAGTTCTTATGCCACGACTACAACATCCGAAGTCGTTACATATATATATATATATATATACATATATATATGACCTGAATTACTATTGTATCAAATAGCTTAATCAAACATAGATACATAGAGAAGAAATAAATGCCTGCAACTATTCTACCATATTTAAACATAAAATGAGAAAAATTATATTAGATAATCAGGAGAAATTTTGAAACTCAGGAGTATGTTGCCAAAATCCTGCAGTAATAATAATCTATGCAATCCCATTTCCACTCTTCCTCAAATTTTATTACCATTACATAATTTTTATCTTTCTGTTGCTAAAAGAGTAAAAAGGTTGTAATTTCAAATGCAATTCAATTAAATCTATTTCAATTTATGGATTTCTCATGGTTTTAAAATAATTTTCAAGCATGATTCTTTTAAAAATTTACATAGCACATAACTCAATTATGTAAATTAAATCATTTGAAAGTAAAGGAACAAAAAATATTCAACATTTGTTTCTGGCTAATATTCAATAATGAAATCAGCACGTTTCAATGAGTAAATAAAACAAATATAATCAGTGTTCTCGCCCATTATACCAAATTGCGACTAAAATTCTTCATTTGGCGAGTAAACAAGCGATTAGATTCACCAAATTGCTAGTGCTGAATTTTTGCTTTTTCTTTTTCATACGTATGCATGTGTGTATATATATACACATATTATAATATGTTGATATTTTTAATATATTTGTAGCGGATTATTGAAATTAGATTAATAACAATTGCTGTCGCAGTTATATAAACTTAGGTTATTTTAGAACATATTGAAAAAAAGGGGGTACATTAAATGATTAAAGATTTAAGGAGAAAAAAAAAATGTGCTACACGGCAGATCTATTTTGCTAATACTTTTTTCATTTGGAGAATACTTTTTATTTTCAATTAGCCAAATTACTAAAGTTTGCCAAATGTTAACAAGAACACTGAAAATAATGAATACATAATCAAAAAACATGTTTAAATAATCACAATCTAAAGGCAGCTGCGAGTAATAGAACCCTCCGATTAACCCCTAGGATCAGCCATTACAAAAAAATTACTTTAAATAAATTTTAAAGCTTTTGTTTTTTAAATGCATGAGTTTTCATGGTAGGTATATATCGGATACTTACTTTGTTGGGTTAATTTATTAATAGCAGTGTCAACACAAGTGATTGTTATTACTTATATAATTTCTTTTTTTTTTTTCAATATTCCTTAACAATAATAATCTATGAACTCAGTAGCAGAAAAATTTCAGGGACAAAAAGTAATCTGCAGGTAAAATATTTTTACAACTGAAGCATTAATTAACCAAATAATCATTTATCTGTAGTGTTTATAGGCATTTCATAATTTATTATTAATAATAATCTTAACTTTTGTATTATGTAATAAAGAGCTAAAAATATGAAGCAAAATAAAGGTTCGATTAAAAAAAAAATTCCAAAAGAGAAACTAAAATTTGCAATGCCCATCTCTGGTCTCAAACCTTCTGCTACCAGTGAACTGTTCCTGTAACAAAGATTTCGGTACTACTTGGTTATCGTATCAACCCATTTTGCCAAATTATACAAAATCGCCAAACTAACAGCCAAATTATACATATTGACATAATTTTTATTTTAAATAACAAAAAAACAAGTAAATTATTAGAATATTAATAAAAATACAAATAAAAAGTTGAAATAAAAATCAATGGTATTTTAGACGCATGTTTCATATTTAATGTAATTGAATGTGAGATTTACCATCATCCATTGTTGGCATTAAATCTTATAGTTCAGCGATAGATTTTTGGTCGACGGGATAACCAAATAGTAACTAAGATTTCTTATTTATTATTATTTTTTAATAATATGCATTAGAAAAGAAAGCATTTGTTAACAGCAGACTTGCGATATCTTAAAACAATAAATAAATAAAGAGACAAAATAGTAATACAATTTAGCTGGTTTGCGGTATGCAGCTACTTTTATTTATTCAAAATACAAATTATACAGTCTTTAAAACAGATATGTATGCCAGACTAATATTTACTAGTATAATACCCTTTTACATAAAGAGTTATTCTTAGACAGTTTTAGGATTCTACTGCAGTCTGACCATTCAGTTAAAAAATATGCTATCTCGTGTCCAAATGAGGATCATGTATACAATGTCATCCATATATAAAGAATTCTTGAATCCTGATATATTTCAATTTAGGATTTCAGGTTGAGTAAAACAGAACAACTCCAAGCATCAGTTAAAGTCTCCACCTGTTTTAATGAAAGAGTAAAATTATTAAGACATAAAATTGTTTTATTGCAGGCATACATTGGTCAAATATGCAGAAATATATATAAAAAAAAATAATAATAATAAAATTTCACATTGGGAAAAACAATCAAAATTTTAAAACAGTAGGTATGCTTTGCTTAAATTTTGGGGTAAAAGATTAAAAAATTCTTTAGAAAAATTTCCCCTTGCATGAATGAATGTTGAACATTCAATGGAGAAAGGGAAAAAAAAATCACGGGATACAAAAACTCAATTGCGCAAAAAAAAAAAAATAAAAAAAAATAAAATAAAATAAAATAAAAAAATAAAATAAAAATAAATAATAATTAATATATATATATACAGGGTGTCCGAAAAGTCTGGAAACGGTCGAATAACTCGAGAAATACGTATGAGATTGAAAAACGTAAATACAGGATGTCCCAAAAGGTCGTTTACAAACTTAAGATGCTGGTCTGTCATATCATGATGAACAATATTAAATAGGAAACTAAGGGTCCCAAACTTCTTCTAAAGGAGATATGCGCCATTAAAGTTTAGGGTCCAAAAATTCAAATGATTATAAAAAACAGAAAAATTGGTCGATTTGTTTGCGGTTTTTACTAAAACTATTCTTTATGTCAGTATTTTCTTGAAAATAAATTATAAAGATAAATTTCAAAAAATGTTGATAGAGGGCGCTTTAGACTTTGGAGTAACGATAAACTAGTTTTTACCATTATTTTTTTAGAAGCTTAGACATAAACTTAAATTTTGAGCTCAAAATCTAAATCGTAGGAAGTGGTTAAATTGCACAAACTGAATTGCGGGGGGGGGGGGGGGGAGGTTCAAATTTCAAATGATTATAAAAAACAGAAAAATTGGTCAACTGATTTGCGATTTTCACTAAAATTATTCTGTATGTCAGTATTATCTTGAAAATAATTTATAAAGATAAAATTCAAAAGATGTCGATAGAGCGTGCATTAGACTTTGGAGTAACGTACAGCTATTTTTTCCGTTATTTTTTGCATATCATAAATTTTTTTTAGAAGCTTAGACGTAAACTTAAATTTTGAGATAAAAATATGAATTGTTGGGAGTGGTTAAGTAGTGCAAACTCAACTGTGTTCAATGGGGGTAGGGAGGTTAAGTTATTCTAAAGTTTAAGGCGCCCTTTAAAGGATTTTTAAAATTTATCTTTAAAATTTATTTTCAAGGAAATATTGACATAAAGAATAATTTTAGCGAAAACTGACCAATTTTTCCGTTTTTTACAATCATTTGAAATTTGAACCTCCCCACCCTATTGAACACAGTTCAGTTTGCGCTACTTTACCACTCCAACGATTCAGATTTTCACCTCAAAATTTAAGTTTATGTTTAAGCTTCTAAAAAAATTTATGAGATGCAAAAAATAGAGACGGAGAAAATAGCTGTACATTACTCCAAAGTCTAAAGCGCCCTCTATCGGCAATTTTTGAATTTTATCTTTATAAATTATTTTCAAGATAATACTGATATAAAGAATAATTTTAGTGAAAATCGCAAATCAATTGACCAATTTTTCCGTTTTTTATAATCATTTGAAATTTGAACCTCCCCCACAATTCAGTTTGCGCAATTTAACCACTTCCAACGATTTAGATTTTGAGCTCAAAATTTAAGTTTATGTCTAAGCTTCTAAAAAAATTGAATGAGATGCAAAAAATAATGGTAAAAACTAGTTTATCGTTACTCCAAAGTCTAAAGCGCCCTCTATCGACATTTTTTGAAATTTATCTATATGATTTATTTTTAAGAAAATACTGACATAAAGAATAATTTTAGTGAAAACCGCAAACGAAGCGACCAATTTTTCTGTTTTTTATAATCATTTGAATTTTTGGACCCTAAACTTTAATGGCGCATATCTCCTTTGGAGGATGTTTGGGACCCTTAGTTTCCCATTTAATATTGTTCATCATGATATGACAGATCAGCATGTTAAGTTTGTAAACGACCTTTTGGGACACCCTGTATACGTGTTAAATATTTTTAAATAAGCTACTCGGTGATACCAAATTTGACCTTCGTAACCGACCCCATGGGGGTCAGAGGGGGTCCAACTTTGAAATCTTAAATTATAACCCCCATTTTTTATTGCAGATTCGGATTCTATGGACAAAAATACGCAACTTTTGTATTTGATGTTTATTTTGAATCCTCGTTTATCACGGTGTATTCAAGCATATTAAATCGATACATTTTTCGGCTTTTCCAACGGGATTTTCCCTAATCGAAACTAATTGGGGAGAATTTATGACATCAAATTCCTCGTCTTTTGCAAGAATAGCGTTTCCTGAAAATCACCCGTGCCGATTATTTCGATAGTACTACACACAGTTAAAAATTTGACCCATTTGCTGTAGCGTCACTCCACAGCTTTTATAGAATATCTGTTTCATGACCAATGAAAATGTTCCATAACACAGTAAAGTAACTGTAAAAAATTGACACTTTTGCTGCATCGTCACTCCACCACTTTTATAGAAAACGATTACTTTACTGTTATGGTCTCATTGGTCACAAAAGAGATATTCTATAATAGCTGCGGAGTGACGCTGCAGCAAATGGGTCAAAATTTTCACAAAATTTTAAAATATCCAAAATCTGTAGAGCTGTACCAAGTACTCGGTAAATACTCGGTACTCGGCCTATACCGAGTAGTTGTAAAAATTTCCTTTTTTAAGCATATGAATTTATAAATGATCTGTAAAAAGTTATTTGAATATAAATGCATAATATATGCAGTAATTCATAAGACTATTTCCTCGGTATTTAACAATATGTCTGCAATATATAGAAAAAGTTAAGAACAAAAACTCTCATAAAATTTCACATTTATACAAATAAAAATAAATACTTTCTTGATTTGTAGGAAAACACAAAAGACTATTATTCTGGATAAAGAAACTGAAAATACAATAAAAAATAATTAAACTTATTATATTTCAAATTATGTTGTAAAAACACCAAATGTTCCACATTATCAGTAGACAGGGCATTTCTTTTACTACTATAAATTAGGCCTGCCTCTGAAAATGTATGTTAAAAATAAACTGTTGTTGAAGGTGCACATAATTTGAAAAGTTTTTTTTTTTTCCCATTATGCAAATGGAGTGTCAGTTTTACATAAGTCTTCTGTATTTTCTGAAGAAATTGACATCTTTTTTTGTGATTCTGTGATGAAATTTGCATTTTTTTTTAGCAGCCTTTTGACTAGATTCGCATTTATTTGGCAACCCTCTGACAAAATTCACATCTTTTTTGCGATTCTTCAATGAAATTTGTGTTTTTTTAGTAGCATTTTGACTAAATTAGCATTTATTAATGACCCTTCGATGAAATTCGCATTTTTTCTGTGATGAATTGTTGAAATTTGCATGCTTTACACGATTTCTGTGACAATCAATATTTATTAAGTGATCCTTTGACGAATTTTGCATTCATTAAGTGAACCAAAGGCAATTCTGTTCTGTATTTTCCAAAAATGATAAGTTTTCGATTTAAAAAAAAAAGAAAAAAGTCATCAATTCAGAAATTTAGGCAAAAAATATACAACGAATTTCGACAAATCATCACTCAAACAAATCAATTTCTCAAATTGTTCACAGAAAAATCGTAAATATCGTTAGAGGTTTGCGGGGATAGACTTGTATAGAAGCCAAAACTTTCTGCGCACATAATATTGGGTCAAAAACTTTCTGCAAAATAATTTAATGTTTAATAAAGTTATGCATTATATTTTTTTGTCATGGACAAAATGTTTTTATTGCGCAATTCATGGGTGTAATTCATAGTTTTTGTGCGATTCATGGACGTAATTTCATTTACTAGTGATTTAAGGACATAATTCACATTTTTTATGCAATTTATGAACGTAATTCGTGTTCCTTATGTGATTTATGGGTGTTATTTGCTATTTTTATGTGATTCATGGTCATAATTTGCATTTTTTAAACTTTCTGTCGACGAAATTCGCATTTTTTGAGCGATCTGACGATGAAATTAGAGATTTATGGTTATAAATCTCATTTTTTGAGCGATTTATGAACGGAATTCACCTTGATTTATGACTGTAATTCACGTTTTTTTTACGCGAATCATGGATGCATGGGTGCAAGTTTGAAATTTTGCCAAGACTGAAAATATTTCGATCCTACTCCCCCCCCCCCTGAGTGAATACACACGCACACAATGCGTGTTTTTTCCAAGACCATATGACAAAATTAGTCTTTTCCTTGATCTTTCGACAAAAGTTGAGACTTTTCTATGATATTTTGCAGAAATTTGTGATTTCTCCACAATATTAAATCGAAACTTGAGATTTTCTACTATTTTTAGCCAAAATTTGCACTTTTTCTACGGTTTTCATCCATAATCAGTGATTTTTTGATGGAAACCAGGTATTTTACACGATCTTTTGGCAAAATTCGCATTTTTTTGTGATCCTTTGACAGAAATCGCGTCTTCTTCGCGATCCTTGGACAGAAATCAGTCTTTTTCACGATTTTTTGACAGAAATCGCATTTTCCCTGCTATTATTTGACGAAAATCGTGGGGATTTTAGCGATCATTTCACGGAAATCACGTTTTTTTTCTCGATCTTTTGGCAAAATTTGCATCTTTTCCACAATCCTTCGATTAAATTCACATCTTCATTGTGATCTTTTGACAAAAATTATATCTATTTTGTATTCTTTGACCGGAAATAATGTATTTTTCGTTTTCGTCATTATTCGACGAAAATTGCGTCTTTTTTGCGATCCTTTGACAGAAATCGCGTCTTTTTTGCGATCCTTGAACAGAAATAGTGTCTTTTCGCGATCCTTTGGCAAAATTCACATATTTTTCACGATCCTTTGACAAAAATCAGTTTTTTGTGTAATCATTTGATAAAAATTGTGGAATTTTTGACGGAAACCGCGTCTTTTCCACTATCCTTTGGCAAAATTCGCGTATTTTCCACGATCCTTTGATTAAGTTCACATTTTTTCCACGATCTTTTGATTAAATTCATGTCTTTGTTGCGATCCTTTGACAAAAATTGCATCGATTTTGTATTCTTTGACCAGAAATAGTATCTTTTTCGCGATTCTTTTACAGAAATAGCATCTTTTTTGCGATTCTTCGACAGGAATAGAATCTTTTTTGCGATTCTTCGACAGGAATTGCTTTTTTTTCTGCAACCTTTTGACTGAAAACTCATCTTTTTTGAGGTTCTTCGACAAAGACCGCGTCTATTTCGAATTCTTTGACGTCTTTTTTGCAATCTTTTAACATGAATCACGCCTTAATTCAAAATTCTTTGTTGGTACCAGAGTGTTTTTCGAGATCTTTCGACAGAAATAGCGTGTTTTTCGCAAATCCTTCGACAGGAATAGTGTTTTTCGCAAGCTTTTGATGGCAAATGCGTCATTTTTTGCAATCCTTTGACAGAAATAGCACCTTTTCCGCGATCATTTCACGAAAATCATGTTTTTTCCCACAATACTTTGACTAATTCTAAGCCAAAATTTGCACTTTTTCTACGGTTTTCATCCATAATCAGTGATTTTTTGATGGAATCCAGGTATTTTACACGATCTTGGCAAAATTCGCATTTTTTTTGTGATCCTTTGACAGAAATCGCATCTTCTTCGCGATCCTTGGACAGAAATCAGTCTTTTTCACGATTTTTTGACAGAAATCGCATTTTCCCTGCTATCATTTGATGAAAATCGTGGGGTTTTTAGCGATCATTTCACGGAAATCGCGTTTTTTTTCTCGATCTTTTAGCAAAATTTGCATCTTTTCCACAATCCTTCGATTAAATTCACATCTTCTTTGTGATCTTTTGACAAAAATTATATCTATTTTGTATTCTTTGACTGGAAATAATGTATTTTTCGTTTTCGTCATTATTCGACGAAAATTGCATCTTTTTCGCGATCCTTTGACAGAAATCGCATCTTTTTCGCGATCCTTGAACAGAAATAATGTCTTTTCGCGATCCTTTGGCAAAATTCACATATTTTTCACGATCCTTTGACAAAAATCAGTTTTTTGTGTAATCATTTGATAAAAATCATGGAATTTTTGACGGAAACCGCGTCTTTTTCACGATCCTTTGGCAAAATTCACGAATTTTCCACGATCCTTTGATTAAGTTCACATTTTTCCCACGATCTTTTGATTAAATTCATGTCTTTGTTGCGATCCTTTGACAAAAATTGCATCGATTTTGTATTCTTTGACCAGAAATAGCATCTTTTTCGCGATTCTTCTACAGAAATAGCATCTTTTTTGCGATTCTTCGACAGGAATTGCTTTTTTTTTCTGCAACCTTTTGACTGAAAACTCATCTTTTTTGAGATTCTTTGACAAAGACCGCGTCTATTTCGAATTCTTTGACATCTTTTTTACGATCTTTCAACATGAATCACACCTTTATTCAAAATTCTTTGTTGGTACCAGAGTGTTTTTCGAGGTCTTTCGACAGAAATAGTGTATTTTTCGCAAATCCTTCGACAGGAATCGTGTTTTTCGCAAGCTTTTGATGGCAAATGGTTCATTTTTTGCAATCCTTTGACAGAAATAGCACCTTTTTCCGCGATCATTTCACGAAAATCATGTTTTTTCCCACAATACTTTGACTAATCCCCCCCCCCCGGCGATCCTTTTACGAAAAGTGCGTGTTTTTTGCGTTTCACTTCCGTCCTCGGACATTTTTCCGTCTTGTTTCCATCCTCGGGAATCTTTAGAAAACGGAATTCCATTTCAGGACGAAAAAACTTGCAGCCATGCATGGATGTAATTCAGGTTTATTACGCGATTCATAGATGTAATCAGCGTATTTTACATTATTCATGCACACGAAATTCGCTTTTTTATGCAATTCATGGATGTAATTTGCGTTTTTGAGCAATCTGGTGATGAAATTTGCATTTTTTGAGCGATTTAAGGATTTAATTCGCATTTTTTATGCGATTCATGAACATAATTTGCATTTCTTATGCCATTTATGGACGTAATTCACTTTTTTATGCAATTCATCTACGAAATTTGCGTTTTGTGAGCTATCTCTTGACAAAATACACATTTTTTGTGCGATTTATGGACGTAATTCGCATTTTTATGCGATTTATGACAGTAAATTGCACTTTTTACACACTTCATGGACGTAATTCAAGTTTTTTGAGAGATTCATGGCCGTAATTAGTGTTTTTTGAGCAATTCATGGACTTAATTCATGTTTTTTGAAAAATCTTCTGATCTTTCGAGAAAATTAACTTTTTTTTTGCACAATCTTTCTACAAAATTCAAGTATTTTTCATAATTTTTTGACAAAATTAAAGTATTTCTCTGCAACCTGTTCATGAAAATAGTGTTTTTCTCGCAATGCTTTGACAAAAATCACGTCTTTTCCCACAATCATTTTGCAGAAATCACGTCTTTTTAGCAATCCTTTGACAGAAATTGCGCTAACTCCCGTGATCGTTTGAAGAAATTTTCCTAATATAATAAAGTTTGTTCTGGTTTTTTTTTGTATTTCATTTGTTACTATACCCCCCCCCCCCTCCAAATACAAAAAATGGCAAAATTTTAATGCATATTTGCATGGATTACAGAGATAATAAAATTCACCGCCAAAAAAGCGGAATTCCGTGTTTCTGCAGAAAAGTAGCAGTCTGGATTTTTAAACGAAATTTGTGGTTGATTCGTGATTTTCTGACAAAATTTGCAGTTGTTTCAAGATTTTTCCATGAAATTTGCATTTCTAGTGATTTTTCTGATATTTGCAGGATTTTTTTAGTGTTTCTTTGACAAAACTCAAGATTATTTCCAGAGCCTGATTAAAGATGTCTGGGGCCCAAGGCCCATGATCTTTTTGAAGGCCCCTCAAAGTCAAAACAGTAGCAAGATTTTTTTCATTAGGAGAATTATTTGGAGTTATTTGATAAAGCGATGCAATTTCCAAGTTATCTAGTTTGTTTTTCTTTTTAAGTTTTTGAGAAAAAAGAAAAAAAAACATTTCTATGAATTTGTTTCAAAATTATTTTAATCATTTTGGGCCCCCAAATCCTAGGCCATGGCTTAGTTTGTTTGTGCAGTAATCAGGCCCTAGTTATTTCATGATCTTTTGACAAAATTTGTGTTTTTAATGGATCATTTTATAGAATTTACGTTTTTAATTAATCCTTTGACAAAATTTGCCTTTTGAAGAAACTTGTGGTTATTTTGTCCTTTTTGATGAAAATCACAATTGATCACAACGAATTTCGTTGTAAAAATCATGAATTTCATAGATTGGCTTTGTGAAAATAGCGAATTACGTCAGTCGCCTTCGTTAAAATTGCAAATTTTGTCGGCCGATATTGTAAAAATCGAGAATGCTAATCAAGAATTTTGATCAGTCACCAAAAAATTGAGAGTTTTGACAATCAGGCACCGAAAAATCGTGTTTTGTCAATCAAGCGCCAAACAATCAAGAATTTTGTCGAACAGACATTAAAAAAAAGAGGAATTTATCGATCATGTGAAAAAAAACGTAAATTTCATCATTTGACTACATAAAAATCAAATTTTATTGATTAGATGCAGATAGATTATGAATTTTCTTGATTGAACATGGGAAGATCATGAATTTTCACGACTGACGTCATAAATATTGAAAATTTTATCGATCAGGTGTGGAAAAATTGCATTTTTCCTTAATCGGTCACAGAAAAATCAAAAATTTCATTGATCAGGCAAGGTAAAATCTTGTAGATCGGCTTTTCTGTCCTTCATTCATAAAGCTCACATTTCTTTCGGCTTCAGCCATTAATGTTTATTTTTTAGTACTTTTAATAAAACAAAATTTATTCTCCTGAAGAAATTCAAGGAATATTATTACATATTTAAAATATTCTTCACTATATCTGTTATATATGTAGACGTAAAAACAGCTAATTCATCCTTGCCAACTAAATTGGATTTTTTTACTGGCAAGGTGACCAAAGAAATTTAATTTTCAATTTCCCAGATATATTTTAAACTTTTCCCTGATATATCTCGATGTTAAAGTTAGTTTCAAAAGAATGATCCATTTGATATACATCATAAGAAGTAAAATAGATTTTTATTTTAAGGAAATACTTGTTCACTCATACTTGGTCATGAGTACTTTATATGACAAAGTTTATTTCAAAAATTATACTTTTTTTTAATTACATAATTTACAAGTCTTTGAAAAGACTTGAAGCATCAGTGAGAAGAAAATCAAGATGGTTTACCGCCTTAGCAAATAAATCAACGATTTTGTTTTTAAAATGATCTATTAGAAATTGTCAAAAAGGTTTAATTTATAATATTTTAAAAAGATAATGCATAACATTCATTGATGCAAATTTAACCATATAATTTAGCTAACATTTATTACAAAAGAAAAATTAATAAAATACTCAAAAAGTCAAAAAGATATTTCTTCTTTCTAAATTTCAAAAATTGAGTCCAATTTCAATTTATGAACAATGATTTTAAGATTCAAATTAAAAACTAAAGTCCTAGTTCTTGAGAAAAAAAATCAAATTATAAATAAGATTCAAATATAAAAATTGAGTTATAGTCTTCTTGAGGAAAGTTTCATGTTTATAAATAATATTTTAAAAACTAGACTTCTGGTTCTTGAAGAAAGTTCAAGTTATAAGTAAATTCAAAAATTAAAATACTTGTTCTATTGGGTTTTTTTTGTTTTTTTTGTTTTTTTTCTTCAAAACATCTGCAAAAAGTTTTAGTCCAGGGTTGCCACTCTAACCTTGAAAAAAAAAATTCCCTGTGTTTCCCCTGTATTGCAACGCATTTATTCTATGTTGAGTGCAGAAAAAAAAATGTATGCTAATTAGGCATCTTATAATTTATCATTACCCTAATTAATTGAACAAATATAACACATTATATGATATGAGCAAATGAAAAAATCCTTTAAAGTTGTTACACTTATTACTAAATCTCACATTTTACATTAATAATAATAAAAACAGTAAAACAATACTCAAACATTCTGCAAAAAAATATGTTGAAGTATTTGTAAATCAATGTTAAAATGTCTAAAAACTTTGTATCTAATAGTTTAAAGAACATAAAATTTTAAAGAATCTTACCTTAAAATCAATTATCTTGAACATATCACAAAAATTACAGAAATAAAACAGTAGAAAAAAAAGGAAAAGCTTCTTACTTTATGCATTCAAATTAATATTTATATTAAAATACAAGACACATAAAATATAGGATAACTTTGATACGCAACACTGTTTTTTTTTTTTTTTTTTTTTTTTATCTTAAAAGTATCATAAGATAATATTCAGCTTTCAAAATGAAAGCCGAAAAAACAATTTATGTTTGGATATACAGTACAGAACCATTTATCTGGAATGTTTGGGGTCAGATGTATTCCGGATAACTGGTTTTTCCGGTTAACTGGTTGGGCATTAAAGCAGCATCCATTTGATAAGTTTTGTGAAACATATGTAGTTGTGGTATTACTTCTAATTTTAAATTGATTATTAGATTACTTGAACCAAGAATCTGATGCAAGGAAGATCAATTGTTAGAGTTTGAAAGAAGATAATTTATGAGAACTCCCTGAACAAAATTCTTCTGTTTTCTCGGCATAAAAATGAAAACATTTATAATATTATAATATTATTTATTAATCTATAATATGATTATATGCTTCTATTTCAAATATTAGATGCTGGTATCAAACTATACAATTGTTTCAAGCAATGTATATGTCAAACTGTGTATGACTTTTTTTTCTAAAAAGATTTTAACATAAGTCTATTAGAAATATCATTCCGGATAACTGGTTTCCGGATAAATGGTTCCATACTGTAGTAGGAAAAAAATTCACTGTATTTTCCCGATTTTTTCAAAATTCCCTGGATATTCCTTTTTTTGGGGGAAGGGGGGGGGGATAAAAATTCCTGTGTTTTCCCGGTTCTCCAGGTGGCGTGGCAACCCTGTAGTCTAATATAATTATGTACAAAAAAAAAATTGTTTTAAATATTTCCTTCTTTCAACAACTTTATTTTTTCTGTAAGTAAATTTACTTCTTTTGTTGCAGTTTCTTCTTATATTTCAGAAATATTCTTTTCTAACTGCTTTGTTGCTGCTGCCAATTTTCTTTTCTTAGTTTCCTCAGTCTCCTTTTCACTTTCCTCCCATTTTTCTTTTTTTTTCTGTGACTTCTCTTAACCGTGCTCTAACATTTTTGTAGTACTGCATCAGACTGTTACTTCATATTTTCCAATATCATCAGAGTCATGAAAATTATCATATATAGTTCGCTGTGCCAGTAATGTTTCCTCAGCAAAATTCTCAATTAGACATTCCTTGTTTACTAAGAACCCTCGCTCAACATTTGCATTTCTGTGAGATATGATTACAGAAATTTTTTAAATTCCCCAAATGCATTTGGAGCCTTCAAATTTATTAAATTAACCCTCCAAAAGTGACCCACTCGTTGAGTAACTCGACAAAATGTTATTAATATTTTTTTCACCTCTGTCTGTGAACATGTAGCAATAAATTCACAATTAGCCTTGTCCGCTGTTGTTGAATTTATCCACAGACTTTCATCCAAAACTGTCAACAAATTTCTTAGCCTTACTTTCTAGCATTGGATAAGCAAACTTAAAAGGGCAGTCCCTCAGCGCCCTCTGAAACTATATTTTTTTACCCAGTTATAGGCCACATACCACCTCTTTGAAATCGAGTTGTCTGTGTGTTATTGATTTGGCTCTCGGCCAGCCAGACATATTTCTAAGTGGTCCTTCTCTTGAAAAAGTTGTGCACCCCAAGAAGAGTGTTCTTTTATTTCCGCAAGGCAGCCCTTTTTTTCTAGAGTCAAGACTAATAGCAAAAATATTTGTACTACTTTCCCCATTGTGATTTTAAACAAGGGAATGCTGAATACCTTCCACTAGAAATTATAAAAAAATATATGCATATCAATTTTTTCCAAAATATTAACAAAACTAAAAATAGGTTGCTGCATCCTTTTATATTCTGTTACTTTTGGGCCTATTTTAGATTTTGATATCTCCTTAATAATTCAAAATATACTGAGCATACAGTTTTTGTTACTTAAATATTGAAATTTTGTCCTCCATTCTTATGCAGCAACAAAATCAGTATTAAAATTATTTTTAAATAAATATCAAAGTTAATAATAGGGCAATTCCATGGTGTCGGACGTAAAATTTGCACAAAATTTACTCATAAAAACTTAAAATTCTTAGAGATAAAATAATCATACTGAACCAAATATTTTTTTTAATACTTACCTATACATATATAACCATAAAACATAAAAATAATTTCTATCAAAATTTAAACTTAAAAAAAAATAATATAAAATCTCACAGTGTCGGATGTAAGAGAAAAGGACATAAGAATGAGAGACATCAAATTAAAATCTAATATTCAGCTGAATGGTTTATTCTATAATGTTGTAATTATTTTCATATTAAAGAGCACTGATACAAGATGAATAACTCACAAATTTTTATCAAATTAGTGTGATATTAAGTTGCAAAATGTTAATTTTAATCTTAATCTTAAAATGAGCCAAAATTAACTTGGTGTCGGTAAATAAAGTTAAAAAGAAAGACTTAATTAGCATAGTACCTTTATTTTTACAATTTATCTATGATGGCACATTGGACATTGCTTACAATTATGTTTAATGTTTACATAAGTATTTATAAGTTAACTTTTGGCCATTTAAAATGACCTTCTGCATCACAGATAATTCAATTTCATCATCATTTATTTGGGTGATGCACCCTGGATAAAATACAGACTCATATTTGACAACTACCCAGTATTTCCTGATGTATTTCCATGTATTTCCTGATGTCCCCATGTATTTCCTGAGTGCGTCCTGGGAAGACGTAACATCAACCATCATTGAGAACTGTTTCTCTAAAGCCTTTGATATAGACGGCACTTTACAAAGCATTGACATCACAGAAGAGGAGCAATATCAAGAAGAATGCAAAGATTGGGCTTATTTGTAGAAATTGACGATCAAGTTGTGATAAGTGAAGTTCGGTCTATCGCAGATATAATTGCAGACGTCAAAAGTTCCGATCAACCTAGCTCTTTAGAAGAAGTAGAAGACAACGCGGATGAAGAAACAGATGCACCAGCCATACCATCATTCGCATCTGTAATGAGTTCGTTCAGCTTACTTCAACTGTATGCCTCTTCGATGGATGCTGGTTCCGCTGTTGAAGATTTTTTCTTCCACATCAACAAGGCAGAAAACTTCCTAATAAAATCTCGTCCTAGGTTGCACCAAACCAAGGTAAACGACTTTTTCTCAATAAACTAAAACTATATCACGATTTTTATAATGTATCGAATGATTATTATTCCTTACATACATTTAGTTTGTCTTTCAAAAATTTATTATGAAAATTTGTTATTCTTCCCCTTTAAACATGTAATGCATGCTCTTTTCTAAAGATTAACAAAATTTTCATTTTATTGTCTTTTATTTATAATTTAGCAGAGAGGCATTTTAATTTTTTTACTGTACAAACAGGTATTCAATAAAATTTTGGAGAAAATAAAATTGTCCCTTTTTTTTAATATCTTAAACTCAAATTTTCTAGAATATTAAAAAACTGTTAGAAATGGGTAAAATAAGAGTTATAAATGGCTAAAATACATTAATAATAATGTGCACTTTTTATATGCATAATCATTCGAGAATCTATGAAATCTGGATAAGATAAGATCCCGCTTAAGATACGAAATGCTCTTGTTACCTTGATTCGTATCTTAAATGAGTTTCACTGTATGTAGTTTTACATATTTTTAACAACTAAGAACCATGTAAACACAAATTATTTTAGTTTTGCTTATATTTTTAAACATGTGGTGCACCTAAACCTACTACTGCTTTTAGTAATCTTGGTGTCGGACGTAAAATATTTTTAACGTCCGACACTGTTCATTTGAAATAAAAATAATTTTTTGGAATTTAACTTGATTGCATATTTTCAATAGTATATGAAATCATTATTTGCAGGGAAATTAGTTTGTAAAATACTCCAACCAATTTTGTGCAATATAAACTTTTAAGTAATTTGGTGTCGGACGTAATTTTCCCAAACTGCCCGGTATAAAAGAACTACAAAAAACAAAGATATAATATATAAACATAATTTACATATGGCACACTCTTCTGAAGTATTTTAGCAAGTATCTTAACCAATTACAATTTTAAAAATACTTTAATTTCACTCCAAAATGTCAATTTGTAAAATATCTTATAAATGAGTCATGTCAACATGCCTTATAATACTTCTATTCAAAGCCTTATTACTTCTTTAAACTTGAAATTCTGGCTTTGTTTTTGTTATTTTCTTATAGTTCAATTTATGACCTTTAAAATGATGTCTAATTTGTGGAAAATAAACTATTTTGAAAAATTGGTCACCATGTCCCCATTTCTGTGGAACTGCCCAATAAACAGTTATATAACATACAAAAAAAAATTATTTCTAATTGATCTACTTAATATGTTAATATAGCAGCAGCAACCATGTGGTATACGACTTATTCAATTTCAATTCTAAACATTGATATACTACACTTCTACACTATACTTTTTTTTTTTCCCAAGAGATAGTAATTTCAATAAATTATTTTTAACAAACTTTTTTTTTTTTTTTTTTTTTTTTTTTTTTTTTTTTTAAAGCAGGTTCTAAATTTGACACTTGTGCGTTTCTATAAGACAGATGAGATATACATATTTTTTAATAACTGAAAGAGGATAATATTCTCAAATTAATCCCATTTAAATTTCAACGAAATTGGTTCAATTAGTTTTTGAATATTGAAAATGTATATATATGTCTATTTTTAGCGATGTTTATCAAGTGACGCAGCACTATTTGTTTAACAAAAGTTTATTCACGGCGATTTTTTAATTTCAACTCTCCAAAAGTTTTTATTATTATTATTATTTGATTGTTTAGAAGTTTATAAGACTATTACATGACATAAAAGTAATCATTTTCAGTCTAAAATGTACTTGAGTAAAGCAAATGATAAATTAGAAGCGATGCACATTTCGATGTCAACATCTTTACAAGTTACATTTTTTAGAAAAATATTCAAAAGCGTAAATAACTTACCTTTAAATGTTTCTATGATACGAGAAAATTCCCATGAATCGCAAATTTTTGTAAAAAATTAGTAGTAAGTCTGTTTCGACGACCATTTTATTTTTTCTAAACAAACGTGCTCGTGTTTCAAGCCGGCGGTCGCCATGTTGACACTACGCTACTACGCAACGTAACAACCTGTGATTCAATCACAGTTAACCAAATCATTTTGTTCCTCTAACAAAATAGATGATTCAATCACAATTAACAAAATTAGATTGTTAATTCCGTTGTTTTTAACTATTACATGGATGCTTTTTAACAAAATAAATTGACAAAATTATTTCGATTAATCAACCAAACAGTAATGTTTATCGTAGCAAAATATTAGTTAATATTACTAAAGGATATTATAAAAATGTGTGACAAAAAAAATATTGTTATTTTAACAAAACAGTTCTTTCCGTGTATAAGAAATGAAGTAAAACGATTTTTGTAATTTAAGATTTAAAATTTTAAAAACATATAATTATATACTATCTTGCATTTTCTGCTACTAGGTTTATGATGCATCATCAAGTCAAGGTTTTGTCTAAACTTTTCTGACAGGATTATTTTTATTTATTTATATAAAATTGTGAAAACTCTGGCTGTGATTTTGTGAAATTAAAATTAGCATCATATTTAGGTTCTTGTTAGACATTTCAAATGGGTTTTGTTTTAATAAATTGATATAGCAGGGATCAATCCAAGCTAAATTTGGGTCCTTTTGTAGTCCCTTTGCAAAATTGCATTTTATAAAATTCCCTTAAAATTAAAATTCATAAACTTCCAAAATTTGGTTTTGAAAACTGTTTCTTTTGTAATTTTTTTTTTTCAGTTTAAAATATTATAGCATATATTAAATCAATGAAACTATCTTTGTACTAAACATAAAATTTGATAACTTCTAAAATAGAAACTTTTATATGATAATTTTTTCACAAAAATGGGACCCTAAAAAAATAAATAATAAATAAAAAAAAATTAAATAGATTCCTGTATAGAGAACTTTATAAACGTGTTATATTTATGTATGCTAATTTATTTTATCCGGGATGCCTCTCAGAAAATATAAAATGAAGAAATTACATGTGAATTAAAATTTTGGCATTTTTCAAAAATTTACGCATTAATTCTTTATTATTTCTATTCAATCTAAAATTTATTGTCAAATCATTGCATCGATTTATTTTTTAAGACCTATGCACCATGCATGAAAACTCATATTCGATTAATTTATTTTGATATGATATTTTGAATTTAATAGAGAAGGGGGGGGGGGCAAACTTGCAATGTCCATCTCCAGTCCAGCATTTTCTGTTATTAAATTTGTTTCATTCATAAAAATGAACAAATTTTATTTAGTGATGAAATATTTTTGATTTATCACGTAAAAGGAAAGTTATTTAATAAGTTCAATTGAGTGTGCTTTCATTAAACATAACGAAAAAATTTCTATTTCATACATAAATTTATGAACACCTTTATCAAAAATAAAAGTTATTTCTAATTCCTTATATATTGTAGAATAAAATAAAACAAGTTTAAAATGAATACTGATTATTATGTTATGGATGGAGGAGGATTGAATACTGCTACACTTTGATGCAACATTTGATCATTGATCGGTAGCTGGGCGAAAAGAACGTATTATTTCACTCAAGAACAAGGAAATAAATCCGCTACCCACAGCAAAAGTAAAAAAGCGTAAATCTGCCGATCGACGGAAAAGTGGCATCTCTGTTTTATACTTGGAAATTTATATTATACAAGTAAATTTATATGCATTGTGAAACAGAAAATTTTTTAAAAAAAATTGGTAAAAGTATTTTTTTAAGATGAGATATTCTCAAAATAGCCTTTAAGGAGCCAAATTTTTCCTAAAGTACCTCTTGATCATGCATAAAAACTAGCATACATTCATTATATTGTATTTTAGAAGTGAGGAAAATAGGTTTAATGAATTCAGTTATAAAATTTACATGCATGTAACATGGAGAAACAATTTATATTAAAGAAAAGAAAAGGATATCTATTGATCGTTTGTGGGATGAAAAGTCGGAAAATTTTGTTTTCAGCCTTAAGGCCGCTAAGAGCGAAAAATCTCTTGTCAAAAACGGAAAAGTTAGCAGGTATAAAAATTCAACTACCAAGTATACACTCGCATATAAATTGATAAATTATGTAGGTTGGCTTGTATGTGAAACGAAAGTTCA
Source organism: Maratus speculifer (assembly GCA_964019185.1). Lineage (NCBI taxonomy): Eukaryota > Metazoa > Arthropoda > Arachnida > Araneae > Salticidae > Maratus > Maratus speculifer. Next base: position 5,231,451 of record CAXHSM010000349.1, on the reverse strand, counting down.
TTTTTTTTCCAGGATAGGAAAACGTTAATATTATTACGCAATCGCGATATTCCGAATTTTAGTCTTTAATACAGATTGTCCTAGATATAATTTTAAAAGTTTTTTTTTTTTCCTTATGCGTTATTTTGAACTTTCTTTTAAAAAACCATGTATTCCTGAATTCAACTTCCGTAATTTCAAATTCATAGTGAAAAGAATAATAAATAAAATAAACCCGATCAACTGTAAAAAGAACAATATATATATATATATATATATATATATATATATATATATATATATATATATATATATATATATATATATATATAAAAATTGATTTAGCCGACTCGATGCAGGATTTTAAATAGAGAATCGATTTTAGAAATATCCATTTACATTCAGATTTATCCATAAGAGCTCACATACATTTTACATTTCCTTAATAAAACTTTGATATACTTTTTCAGTTTGGCATTAATATGAGCATTTACAAATTAAATTATAAACATTCTCTGCAAAATCCACTTTGAAAACATGAAAGACAAATAAAAGTTCACGGAAGTAAGAGATCGAAAACGCAAGATCAAAGTTCAAATTAGGTCATTTCGAAAGCGGCAGAAAGAAAAGAATATTAGCGCAGCGCGCAGGCCGTGAGAGAGGGAGAAATATTTGTCTTTGATCAAATAAAATGATGAAATAAATTTAGTAGAAAACAAATCGAAACAGTCCATATTTATTTCCAAGGGAGTTGCAAGACGAAGCCCCTTTTATTTATTTAGAATCTCATTTTAATAGCAATATTCTCATTTAATTTTCAGAATTATATTACTCAATATCCATGAAGTCCTTGAAAAACTTTTAGTTCTGAATTTATACATGTCTTGGGATAGAGTGAAGAAATAAAAAGAAAAGTCATATATAGGATAAAATTAGTTTGATTAATCGAATAAATATAATACACAAGATTTGTTCTCGGAAAAATCAAAATTGAAATCAAAATAGATAAATTTTTAAAGAATTAATTATTAAAATTTATTTTTTAATGAACATTAATTAATTTTTAATTACAGATTTTTAAAAAGAAAATAAACTTACCGTTCGGAAGTATTTTCATCAGAATTTACCTCCTCTTTTCCAGTGCTTGTAAAAAATGATGATATTTTTCGCGGCTGATGATTTTCTTCCATTAATTTTCTTTTTTTACTCGCCATTGCATCAAATATTAAAATGTAAATATATAATTAAGTTAAAAAAATAATATAGCATGTCTCTGTATAGGTAACGAAAGTCCCCGGTATCTTGCTATGAAATATGGATACACGTTTCAATAATGTTTTCGATGCACATGCGCAGGCGAGTCGGAATGGAGAAAGTTTCTTTCTACAAATTTCTTCGGGGGCGCTCAGACTAAAAGGTCTACGCACATAGCACTAACTTCTTGCGCTATCTTTGATCTTTCGTGTCGGCGCTTTTGTTCTTTCAGTGCACTGAATCCGAACTTCAAGAGAGAAATCCAACACGAAGTCAGTTGACAGCTTTACGACTGTAGATGTGAGGAGATAAAAGTTCCCCTTCCTTTGTAAATTTGGGATGGTTAGCCCTCAAAAATCATTTAAAGAGATTTTACCCTTGTTTCGTTTAGTCAAAAACGATTGATTGATTGCTCCTTTAGTGTAATAAAAACTAGTGCTGTTCGCTCCGAGCCGGGTCGCCGGGTGACTCATTCCTCTTCGCAGGTGTTCTCATTCTTACTGCGATTTAGTGTCCATCTATTTACAAAAAAGAATAATGGATAGAAGGAAAGGGAGCACTGAATAGAAATTGAAATATTTCTAGTGGATGGGTGAAAAGGATTACGGATTGCCGTTTTTTCTCCAAGTGAATTGTAAATTCTGCCGATGTATTTCGTAGGAATAAAAGAAAAATAATTAGAAAATAAAACACGTAGCTTTATTAAAATAAAAATTGGCGAATATAGCAAATTTTTGTCATCGCCACTTTTTAAAACTTGGTCGCCACGTGGCGAGTGGCGACTGGGAATCTTGACCTTTACTTAGTGTCTCATCTCACTCCCCGCTTTACAAATCTCGATCACGTAAAATAAGCTTATATGTATCAATTGTCCACCAAATTTCTCGTTTAAATAAATTTTTGAAAAATGAAGTGTTTTTTTGCAGTATGAACCCGAAATTTTTTTATCTGTTCCTCCAAGTCTTTTTTTCATAATCATTCCAATTTGAAAGATATTGTTCCTCAATAAAAAGTCGACACATTTTATACTAGTAAAAAAACTGTCCTAGTAAATCATCCGTGTGTTGTCTTTTGGTATAAATTTAAAAAACAATTTGACAAAGCCTCCACCTATACCTAATCATAATTATTTTGAATCATCAGCTGGTACAATTCCTTTTCCATGATATATTTGGCAGTCAAGGGCATGATCATCCCTGGCGGATAAAATAAAGTTTTTTAAACTCAACGGATTAGGTTTTAACGGCACATAATATCTAGATCCACAACGTCCGGCAAATGGGATCTAGTGATCTCTGTTCATCTAGTGATAAAGGTTTTGGCTTGGGCAGGGACAAACATTTAATTCTTACTGCATTCAAGATTAGATTTATTTTCCATAATTTGTCATCTGCTTAAAGATCATTTGATTTATCTGCAAAATGAAGAAATTTTCTAATCTCAAAAAATCGAACACGTGACATAGTAGCTGCAATTCTAAGTACTGACAAGTCTTTTTACCAATAGAAGCTTGCTTGGAGATATATTAAAGTTCCCATGTGCATGTGTACGCCTTCAACTTTTATAATTTCATATCTAGATGCATTTATTGAGCGACGGTTTCGTGTCTGAACAGAATATAACGGAATTGGAATTGTTTGAACGGAATTGGTTTCATAGGAAACTTTTTCCCAAAAATCTTCATTTAACTAATCTAGAAATAATTCAAAAGGATTTACGATGCTGGAAAATCTGCTTTTAGATAATCCTCATCAATCAATGATCCTCGAAATACTATTAGAAGAAAAAAAAAATTAAATAAATGTTTGCGAAAAGATAAAGTTTTATTCTCAGCTTTATTATTCTACTTTGCTGTAACACAAGTTTTAAAAATTTACTTATTTTCAGCTTTCCATAACAAAGGCTTTTTAGGTTAAACTTTATTGTTACATGGATTCGGGATAGATACTGGAGCAATATCTTCAATAGTATCTGTGTCATCTAAATTTTTATTGCCAGAAGACTCCATCACCATTGGCCTCATCAGTTTATTTACTCTTACAAAGATATAATAATTATGATTTTTAAAAATTAATGTTTAATTTAAAATAACAACAAAATGAATTCTTATTTATATATTTTTTTAATAATTCCACAACTTTAGCACTGCACCAATTAGATATCATTCAGTACAATATTTTTGGGTGACGTGACTTCTTTCCAAAAACACAGTATTGGAACCGGAGGTGCACATATGTGTACCTTACAAATTACAACTAATTTAAACAGATATTATGATCTAGCGAAAAAATTTAAATGATTTATGCAATACTGAAGAGTTTATAAGCATTCTTAAAAATTATTATGAATAAATATTAATTTTCTAATTATAAAAATGAACTTAATTTTTCGACATTTTATATTTTTTGCCATTGCTCGTTTTTTTCCTCCAAAATCATATGAATTAAGACTGCTAGCGCCATTTCTTGGTGAAACTAGAAAAAGCTAACGCACACAAATAACATCTACTCGTCTCAATAAAAAAAAATTCAAATATTAAGTGAGATACGCAGTTGAAATCAGAGGTACACAAATGTACACCTCAGGTCTGAAGAGGTTAAACTTCGCTTATCGTCATTAAAATATGTATCCGCACAATCTTTTAATAAAAAGAATATTGCCCAGTTAAACTGATGGCATTGAGATCACAGGCTACGCATACTAATTATACATAACTCCTTGTATTTTCGTTAATTCCGTTCGAGAAAAAAAAATAAGAAGGGGAAGCAGCTCTCCCCTTTCTCCTTTTTTATACTTAATCATTGAACTTCCTAAACTATTAAGTACATGCTTTATCATATTAAAAAATCTATATCCAAAATTCAGAGCAAATCGGATAATTCTTAATAAAAACCCATTTAGCATTTATATAATTTAAGAGGAGTTATTCCCCTTTTTTATACTTAACCATTAAACTTCCAAAACTATTCAGAGATTTGAACGAAATCTGACAATTCTGATTGAAAAATCCATTTATGCAAGTTAAGGGGAGGGACATTAGAACACCCGTTCCCCCTGTTTATACTTATTCAATGAACACCTAATAACAGCCACGGACTCGCCTCATCAGAATGATCCTATATCTAAATTTTGAACGAAAACTGTTAATTCTGCATGAAAATCCCGATTATATCAATTAAGGGGAGGGGCATGAGCCCCCCGTTCCCCCTGTTTATACTTATTCAATGAACACCTAATAACAGCCATGGACTCGCCTCATCCGAATTATCTTTATCTAAATTTTGAACGAAAACTGTTAATTCTGCATGAAAATCCCGTTTATATCAATTAAGGGGGGGGCATGAGCCCCCCGTTCCCCCTGTTTATACTTATTCAATGAACACCTAATAACAGCCATGGACTCGCCTCATCCGAATGATCCTATATCTAAATTTTGGACAAAAACTGTTAATTCTGCATGAAAAACCCGTTTATATCAATTAAGGGGAGGGGCATGAGCCCCCCGTTCCCCCTGTTTATACTTATTCAATGAACACCTAATAACAGCCACAGTATCGCCTCATCCGAATGATCCTATATCTAAATTTTGAACGAAAACTGTTAATTCTGCATGAAAATCCCGTTTATATCAATTAAGGGGGGGGGGCATGAGCCCCCCGTTCCCCCTGTTTATACTTATTAAATGAACACATAATAACAGTCACGGAATCGCCTCATCAGAATGATCCTATATCTAAATTTTGGACAAAAACTGTTAATTCTGCATGAAAAACCCATTTACATCCATTAAAGGGGGGCATAAGCCCCCGTTCCCCCTCTTATACATATCGAATGAACTTCAAAAACTAATCAGGGAAGCGCCTTGTCAGGATATACCTACATACAAAATTTTAAGAGGATCGGATATTTTTATCATGAGTTATCGCGTTACGCACATACGAACGAACATACAGAACGGACGGGCACATAAGCTCTCAGGCTATGATAGCCTGTGAGCTAAAAAGTGCAGAAAATCTAGCTATATACAGTAGACGGAGCATCATCTTCGCCGTACAATATGACTGAAGATTAGTTGTAAATTGGATTAATATTATTGTAGAAAAATATCTACATTTTGAATATCACAAAAAACGTATTAAAAAAAAATCATTGTGCCGTATTTCATGAATTTAAAATATGTTTTAAGAGCAGTAACAATTTATATATTTTTTTTCTTTTACAATTTTTTTCAGATGAAAAATGATGTATAAAAGGATGATATATACCGTAATTTCGGGTGTATAAGCCGCAAATCAAACAATTCTTTTTCGACCCAGAATTTTTAAAGAAACAAATATAACTAGGTAGATCGCCGTAAATATTTGTCTTCAATCACTAAATGAGATTTCTGGGTCAAAAAAGAATTGTTTGATCCGCGGCTTATACACCCGAAATTACGGTACTGCTAAAAAAGTTAAAAACATTCCCAAACGTCAATTTGTAAAAACAATGCTTTTTCTTTTTCTTTTTTAATTTTTTTTTTCAGTGAAAAATTGTGTATAAAAGGATGATATATACCATTGAAAGTTAAAAACATTCCCAAACGTCATTTTGTAAAAACAGTGTATTTTTTTTTGTTATATTTTTAGACATATTTAGGCGCGTTGTATATTTCTTGTGGTTGATCATGTCATACATACTTTATTTAGTCTTGAAACTGTGCGATGGATATCACACCTAAATATTTATAAATATACAAAAGAAAACTAAAAGAGGAAAACGGGAATGGATTTTAGGCGCAGCTACACATTATTTCGTTTTTCTCCCAATAAGCATTTGTCTTATTTCTGTTATTTTTATTATGGGAACAAAATCATTGATGCTGCATTTATCTGCTATTTATTTTTGAATGTTCATTGCCAGCTTATCAAAATACAGTAATTTCATTAATGTGACGAGATTTTAGAGTCTAAGGAAATCTAGGGAATTTTACTGTGATAGTCTAAGGAAAAAACTCCGCCTTCGCTGTTTTTTGTATTAAACTCCGCCCATCATCATTGTATAATGTATTCGTTCAATCAAAAAAAAAAGTGCAGAAAATCTAGCTATATAAAGCAGGCGGAGCATAATCTTTGTCGTACGAATTGATCTAAAGATCAGATGTAAATTGCATAATATTATTTTAGAAAAATATACAATTTTTTAATAATTCAAAAAAATTCTATTTAAAAAGATCATTACTCCTATAATTTAACAGTTTTTTTTTTTTTTTTTTTTTTTTTTTTTTACAATGTCTTTCATTGAAAAATTGTGTATTAAAAGATAATATATACTGTTAAAAGTTAGAAACGTCATTTTGTAAAAACAGTGTTTTTTTATTAATATTTATTTATTGATGTAAATAATCACAGATAAAATGTAATTTTATTGCCATGGTTCTATAAAAAAATCAATTGTACAAAAATGTTGTCATCATGTAAAAACATAGCATTTTAAGGTAAACTTTATATTATGAAAACTACATAAAACTGAATCCTTTAGAAAAGGAAAATGCTCTTGGTTCCTGCAGAAAAAGGAATATTGTACAAATAAATCTGATGTATTCGAAACGATTAAAAAATGTCGATCCCTTGCAATTGAGTTTTTACCGGGTTTTTTTTCCACCAATAATAAATATACACCAAATGAGCAAAAATGATCAAAAAATATCTTTACAATATTATTCTTTTTGTTAAATTTGGTTTCGCTTAAAATAATCCAGATAATGTACTTTTTTCTGATGAACTCAAATTAAAAGTAATAAATATATATAAAGCAATGGTGTAGTAGTGAAAAAAATAGAGGTTGTGAAACAGGTGAAAATTATACGCTTTATACAGTGAGTATATGCTCAAAAGAGAGGATTTACCCAAGAATGCATATACTATAGCTTTCATGAGAATCAGAGGGTATTAGGTATTCCTAAGAAAATCCAGAAGGTATGCGGCATATACTCTCCTCTACATCCAGGTCATACCTCTAATCCATTGCCATATGAATGGTCTTGATATAACAGTACTGTTTTATAGGTGCATTTCGCCAGCCCCCCCCCCCCCCACCAACTCAAATATTTTCGACAATAATACCAATCGTTTATACCTCGTTTGTACCCGTTTGTACCAGCAATCTTTTCGTTTGTACCTCATTTGTACTAGAGTTATATAGAATTTTTAGTGGGGGGCCTGGAGAAACGGCCAGCCCCCCCCACCTCAACATTTATAGAAATGAATAGTGCCAATTGTTTATACCTCGTTTGTACCCGTTTGTACCAGCAATTTTTTCGTTTGTACCTCATTTGTACTAGATTAATAAAGAGCTTTTAGTGGGGGGGGGGGCTGGAGAAACGCCAGCCCCCCCACCTCAACATTTAAAAAAATGAATAGTGCCAATCGTTTATACTTCGTTTGTACCAACAATATTTTCGTTTGTACCTCAATTGTACTAGAGTAATAAAGAATTTTTAGTGGGGAGCAGGAAAAACAGCCAGCCCCCCACCTTAATATTTAAAAAAATGAACAGTGTGAAACGTTTAGACGTCGTTTGTAATAGTTTTACCCAAAAATCTTTTCGTTTGTACATCATTTGTACTATCGTAATAAAAAGTTTTTAGTGGGGGAGCTGGAGAAATGGTCAATCCTCCACCTCAATATTTTAAAAAATGAACAGTGGCAATCGTCTATATTTCGTTTGTACCAACAATCTTTTCGTTTGTATCTCATTTGTACTAGAATATTAAAGAGTTTTTAGTGGGGCGGAGGGGCTGAGAAACACCCATTTTAATATTTAAAAAGATGAACAGTGTCAATTGTTTATATCTTATTTGTACCCGTTTGTACCAACCATCGTTTCGTTTGTACCTCATTTTTCCTAGAGTAATAAACAGTTTGTATTTGGGGGCTGTAGAAACGGTCAGCCTCCTGCCTTAATATTTAAAAAACTGAATAGCGCAAATTGTTTTTACCTCATTAGTGCCCGTTTGTGCATCCAATATTTTCATTTATACCTCATTTGTACTAGAATAATGATTTTTTTCGAGGAAAGGGGGGGAGGGGATTCTGGTCAATCGACTAGCACTCACCTCAATATTAAAAAAAAATAAGTACAGCCTATCTTTTGAACTTCATTCTTTTAGTTAGTACATCAACATTACTAGAATAATAAGCAACTTTTAATGAGGTGGGAGTAGGGGAGGTTGGAGAAACGGGAAGCTCCAATTTTAGAATTTTACAAAATGAATTGCTCCAATCGTTTATATCTTAACTGTACTCGTTTGTAAAAACAGTGGTTTCATTTTTATCTCATCTGTACTAGAATAATAAAAGTTTTTAGTAAGTTGAGGACACTGGAAGCGCACATTTCAATATTAAAATAGGAAAAAAAACATAGATAGCCCCAGTCTTTTATAACCCTTTTATACCTTATTTTTACCAGTGTAATAAACGGTTTTCTGTGTGATGATGGAGAAACTCCAGACCCCTGTCTCAATATTTGAAATAATAAATAACGAAATCGCTTATACCTCCTTTGTATTCATTTGTACCAACAGTCTTATCGTTTGTACCTCAGCTTTAGTAGAATATTAAAAAAAATTAATGGTTAAAAAAAAAAAAAAAAAAAAAAAATAGGAAATTAGAAAAATAAAATTAGGGAAGAGGGTTGGAGAAATGGGAAGTATCCTTTTCAAAACTGGTCGCTAATAGCAATCCCAAAACTTTCTTCCATCCCATACATGTTAAATTTTCGAAATTTTCCATTACAGTGCCAAAATTAAATTGTAATCTATGCCCATCAAGAGAATTTTAAAGATATGAAGTTCCATGCATTAGTTCTTGAGTTATGAGTATCGCTAAAATCGTATAAATCTTACAAAATGCAGCATAGCAGCGTTACTTGTTAGGTGATTCACACCAAAATGTATACAAAACCAATTCATGTCAACGATTAACTTAATCTGAATTTGGATAGAAATTCGTGCATTAGTTCTTGAGAGTTGTTACATATATCGTAACAAATGCTGTATAGCAGCGCCAACTAAAGAGTTATTTACAACAAAATATAAACAGCATAAATTCCTGTCAAGAATTTATCGAATCTGAAGTTTGATGGAAATCCGTGAATTAGTTCTTGAAATAGAGCTATTGAGGAATTCTTTAAAAAAATGCAGCATAGAAACGCCACCTATTAACCGATTTACACCAAAATGTAGAAAATGTCAACTCATGTCACGGACTAACCAAATTCATAAAAATTAGTGCATTATACCTGAAGACTGAGTGATTGCAGAAATTTTTAAATAATGCTGCATAGCAGCGCCACCTATCGAGCGGTTTACACAAAACGTAAAAAAACATGAATTCATGTCAAGGACTAACTTAATCTGAAGTCTGATGACATTCTGGATATAGTTATTACGGTAATCGTTATTACGGCAGCATAGCAGCGTTACCTGTTGTGTGATTTACACCAAAATCTAATCAGCACCAATTAATATCAAAGACTAACTAAATATATTTTTTTAATAAATTCCATGCATTAGTTCTTAAAATAGAGTGCCCACAAAATTTATGTCACATGCAGACAAATGGACTCACTGTTGGTTTTTGGAATTTCTGACTCCTAGAACTTCTAAATCCGTCGAAAACCGGAATTCGAAAATTTTCCCGAAAACTATATTTTTTTCTTATAAAGATAGAAAAAATAATAAAAAAAAAGGTAGTGTTAATTATTTATATCTTGTTTGTACCTCATTTGCTCAAGAGTAATAAATGGCTTTTCGTGGGAGATGGAAAGACGGTGAGAATCCCTCCCTCAATATTTAAAAAAATAAATGGCTCCAATCGTTTCACCTCCTTTGTATCCATTTATATTAACGATCTTTTCGTTTAATTTTAAGCTGTGCTAAAATGATTAAAAAAACTATTTAAAAAGCATGCATTCAATATTAACTGTTGTTATAATTGGCACGGATAGTGCCAATTATTTATACTTCATTTTTACCTAGAGTAATAAAAGTTTTTCACTTTGAGTGGGGAAAATGACCAGATTCTACCTCAATGTTTTAAAAAATGTATATCGTGATTTGTATTCACCCACCTTTATACTAACTGTTTCCGTTTGTACTCGTCTGTATCAACAATGTTTTCGTTTGTGTATCAGTTTTATTTGTCTAATAAAATAATTTTTAATCGATGGTGTGTCTGTGAAACAACCTTTTACCTGAATCTTTTAATCTAGGGATTCTCAAACATTTAAATAGACGTACCACTAAATTGAAGTTCACAAACCGTTTACCACCAGGGGAAAATCAAATCTAATACAGAAAAAACAATATAAAATAAATAATTTTGGGTGATAAATGTTGATGTATTTAAATAGCGAACATAAATACTCTTTGTTACACATAGAAAAAAATTCAGGAAGGATGAAATGTCAACTCAACATATGCCGAAGCATTAGTTCCATTTATCTAAAAATTCCAGTACTAGTATTAGTACCATAATTTGAGAACTCCTGTTTTAATCCTTTCAATCGCAGTGGTCATACGGTGTGACCACCTAATTTTAATTATAAAACTCATAAACACACACAAACACATATGTATATATGTACATTACATATATTATTATTGTAAGATAATTTGATATATTGCATCTACACTTTTGGATTATTCCACACTTTCATTTTTAGCATAGACATAATTTTATAATTTTAAAATACGTTGTTTTACTGCTGCGTGGCGGATTAATTGGTGTATTTCTTTCTTTCCTTATTTATGTTCACTTCATTTTTCCTGCTGCATATCTATAACTTTTTATAATATTCCCTACTGTTATGACTTAAGATCTACCAAAATTGGAATTTAGTTTGCAATCTTTATGATACACACTTATTGTAATCATTTAGTTAATAATCTACTAACTTGACTTTTATTTTAGGGCTTTATTATTTAGAATTTATATTTGTGTGTATTGCATAGCAAAGAAGACTTTAAAATAAACATAAAAGTCCCCCAAAATTAATCAGGGAAGCATCTTATCAGTATGAACCTAAATTCAAAATTTAAAGCAAATCTATTGATTGTGCATGAAAAACAAAAAGAGCTTGATTAATGCATAAATATATTTGGCAAAAATATTGAGATTACCAGTGATATTAGCATATCTTGATTTTTTTCAGAAATAAATTTATTCTTTCTACATGAAAAAGCATGAATTCAGTAATATGAAAATTACAAATTAAAAAATATATAGAATATATATAAAAATTAAATGTTCAAATTTTGTCCCTACATGTGAACTGAATACTTCATTGTTTACCTTTGTAAATTATGTGTGGATTTCAGAGAGTTGCGGGTTTTAAAATTTCGGATTTAATGGAGTCTACAGTATAATTTTTTGTGTCTCAGTCAATTATTTCATCTTTCTATAAAGAGAATTTTTCTGCTCTTGAAAGGGCTAAGTATGAGGGGGGGGGGAGCAATCTTTTAAATATACTTCGTATAGGTTTTTATCAACAGGCTCTTTCTTTATGCTTCTTTTGTCTTTCTATAATAGAAGAATTATTTTTACACGGCGCTTAAAAAAACAGGCAACCTCCAATGTTGATATGTAAAAAAAAAAGTTAATTAATTATGCAACATTTGCCCACTTTTGTAATTCTTACTAATAGTATTTTCCATTGCACATTATTGTATTTTCGTAATGGAATTTTATGGAGATGCAGCAGAAATCTCTTTCTCCCTTATCAACACAAACAGCTTTTCTTTAATCATGATACTCGTTAATACCATCGTTATGCATCCATTTTATATACACATTTCTCAAATAAATGGTTTTTTTTAATTAAAACTGAATACAAAAAGTAAGTATGCAAATTAATGTACAGTTTTTTTACAAATTCTAGTTTTAATAATAAACTATACATACATTTTGAAAAAAAAAAGAAAAACATTGTTTAATTGCATTTACATAAAGATTTACAAGTGCTGTATTCAGAAATATCTCAAAAATACACAAATAAATTGAACAATAAGAAAAAATGTTTTCCATATTCCGAAAAATAGAAAAAGTATTTAAAATCAATCATTAAAATTAGAAATGAAGTACAAAATGAAGGGTTTGAAAAATTTCATACAAACAGTTTTGATATAACAAGTAAATATACATACTTCACACAAATTACTTAATTATACAATGTGACAATTTAACTATAAAAAGACAAATCGGAATATTCCAAATGGCTCTGAATTAATCTAATGAATGCAACACAATCTTTGTATAAATCAAAATATAATGCGTAAAAATAAACATTAATAGTATCAAAATTTCAAATGCATGATTCATGAACATTTATCATTTAGTACGATTTCTTCTTTTTTAATGGTTTAAAAGTTCTTATAAATAATAATAACTCGTAATTTTCAACGCCAATATTTTTTTAATAGAGCATTTTTTTGCGGAGATAAAATAATGTCTGCCATCAATTATTATTATTTTTTTTAAGTTTACTCTCGAAATAATAATACTTAAAACTGGGAACCATGTTAGCTTTTAAGATAATAAATATTAAAGGTGCACCACTCTTTTACGAAAATACACTTATTCGCAATATCAAAACTTAAATCTTAATACAACAAATAACTGCGTAAAATTGCAAACAATTAAGTAACGTTGTCAGGGCGTTAAAAATGAATTTGCAAAATCTAATAGTTTAGAAAATATCCCCATTTAAAAATATTCTTTTAAGTTGCATATTTTAAAGAAAAAAATTATAAATAATTCATGATTTTTATTTATATACATACATTTTCTCATATGTTTACTGTTGAAATTTGAAAATTTCAAACCAATGGTAATATGCAAGAAGCATTAAAAGTATGATTACAATAGATCATTCAGTAGCCCAAAGATCAAATGAAGAACAAAATAATAGTTTTCAGATCTCCCCCTTCCCCTCCACACACACGCGCACACACACGTTAACTCACGGAAAAAGTTCACAGAAATTTATCATTAACATAACCAATTTAAAAATTAATGATTAAAATATTAAAGATAATGGTGATAATAAATGGCCAAACACTAATTAAAGTAGTAGTTAAAAAATTAATTCAGTTTTCAGAACAAGAGTTTGTGAAATAAAATATATATACTGTAAAAAGTACAAATTTAATAGAAAACTAGCAATACACATGTTTAAGGGAAAAAAAACGGAAATACACGATTATTGATGTGAAGTATTATATTGTTTTCAATGTTTAATTCAAGAATCATTGATATTCAGTGTAATCTAATGCTTTAGATTTAATGCTCTTAAATAGACATTGATAACAATAGTAATAAAACATAATATCGTGTAAATTCACAATATTGTGCATAGTTAACACACTATTCCCAACAGAAGAATATTGACATTAAACAATTTCTCTATGAATAAATTCCTTATATACAATATTCTAAGAAATGAAATAAAACCTATTGTTATTAAAACTAAGGAGAAGTACAAAAACTAATAACATTTGAAAAAAAAAATATATATATATAAACTTCCTCATTTTATTCAGAGTTTTTTAAAATATTAATTTAATAATGTTAATTTTGAACATTAGCCACAGAAACGGGAAATGAAAAATTGTTCTTTTACTTTTTTTTTTAACCCTCTAAGTGTTTGGCACGTAATATTCCGTTCACTAAGCTCCAGGTTTCACTGCAATATAAGCTATATTTAAGGTAATATAATTCTATAGATTTAGTGAATTTTCAACATATTTTAAAATAATACTCTCAAGGATTACATTCGTATTTGTATTTATTTAAAAAAAAAAAAAAAAAAAACGTTGAAATAATCATATTTTCTGAGCATTTAAAATAAAATGCAGAGAAAACAACTTTAAAATTTTACCCATATGCAAGACGCTTGGAGGGTAGCAATACTTGTACTCAATAAGATATTTTTTAAGTATGTTTATTTAAAAAATCATTAATAAATGATATGAATATATTATACATAATAGAATAAAAATAAAAGTACACGAAAAACATAAGTACACTATACGACATGTTTTTTAATACTTGCTTTGTAAAATTAAACGTAAAAATAAAAATACTTGTGTACATTTCACAAAATATAATTTAACGAAAAATTATAGTATTAATTTACTTTATAAAACAATGCTTTAAACTTATTTTATTGAAAATATTAAAAAAACAATTTTTTTTTTTACTGGATATATCGATATATTGATACCAAGAAGCAGGTATGCTAAACATTACACCACAGATGCTCAAATATATATCAATTTTTACTCTCTCTCTCTCTCATATATATATATATATATATATATATACATATGCATGTACACAAAAAAACATGGATCAATATTACAATGTTTTTAGCGTTAACACATTAAGTGCCGCAGTGACTGACACTGAATAAAATCTTTCCGTGAAGGTTGCGTCAGTCACCGCTGATTGACAGTGTAAAATATGTTATAAAACTAAAAAAATGTATTGCTATAAGTTATTATTAAAAAAGTATATTACTGTAATAAATAAAAATTAAGTAAATTTTAAATAAATTTTTATGAAAATTTATTTAAAACGGCGCATTTTTTTAAAAAGTTTTATATCTTACTTTATACTGTCAGCTACCAATGACTTACGAGGCGCTTAACATGTTAACTCTGTGTATTTGTAGTCATGCAAGACAAGAAATATAAAATCAAATATATCTACAACATTATTGTAAAACCCTCAGGGATATTTAATTAATGATTGCTTTATCTTATTATTTCTCTTGTTTAAAAAGACTAATAAAAATGAATTAATACACAGTATTTTTATCAAACAACTTGAGCATTAAAACTGTACAAAATTACAAAATATCGTTTCTCAAAATCAAGTTTAAGAATTAAAAAAAAAAAAAAAAATCTGAAAAGTAGCTATTGTGAGATCATACAGTGAAACCTTTCACAAAACCTGTAAGGCTACACATTGTAAGATTATAGTGCGATATATTTATTTGCAAGAGAATATCGCACAGATATATATTTTGTCAGACAGAGAAAAACAAAAGAAAACTACTTTGATTTTCTATAAATTTAAACTGTACGGAAGAGCTCATGAAGAATATTTTCTTCATTTTCGTTATATTCATGTATAAACAAAATACATGAGCTAAATACTATACAAAAAATTACAATTTTATCCCCAGATTTACACACAAACCAATAATTTATACGTTTAAATAATTTTTAAAAAGAATTATGAATGACATTCAATATGACATTTAATTTAGACACAATATTTAAAAGCTGAAATACTGCTAAAACATTTATCTTCAATAAGTAATTAATATAAGCATTAAAAATATTTTTTTTCAAGCAATAGTAAATTTTATGCGAGAAATTATTGAAAATTAAAAATGCAAAAGCTATACAGAGATATATCATATTCAAATAAATTGAAATTATGATGAATATATACATAAAAAAATTAAGTAAATACTTATCAACAAAGATTTAATATGAGCACATAAAATGCACGACTTCGAAGACATTTTTTCAGATCTATTATATTAATATGCACAAATATAGGGAAATGTAATGGGTCTATTAAAGAAAAAATTTTAAACTACATATAAGTTACACATATATTAACGAAACTAACAAAAATTTGGATTATGTTGAATTTTAAACATAATTGTTATAAACAAAAACAGTATTTATGTTTTCAAGTTAAAAAACTATGCGCATTTCAATTTTTTAGATTGTATATACTAATATTTCACAGTTAAATACGTTTTGATTAGTTATGCAATTTTTTTTATCTTTCATGTCATCGTATAACTCCCATTAATCATCGGATCGGAGGCAAATTGCTCTATAATGTCCGATGTCTGTTATTTTATCTACAATATCTGGTGGCGTAAAGCATATAATGCCCCTGAGGCAGTATTCTGTTTGTTGTAGGAATAGTTTTGAGGGATACTATCTAAACTTACTTTTAATTGTAAACTGTCATTCTGTGCCACGTTATCTTCTTCAGGAATTTCAGAATTTACTAATTCGATTATTAAATGAGTCTTTTTTAAAACGAATGATCGCTGTCTTTTCTGGGCACAGAAACTATTCTCGTTGTTATAACTGCAATTCGTTTCCACTTCCAAGAAATATTCATCCAGATACTGCATTAAATTCACAATATCGTGCGGATTTAGAGCTAGAGATAGAAGTGCTCTTTTAACCGTTTCATTATGTGCTGAAACACTGCAGATGTAATTTTCTACGAAGGACGGCATTTCTTTAAAATATGTTCCAAAACTGTTTTTGCTGTATTTTCACATCGGATTTGTAAAACTTTACTTGGAAGTTCTACAATCTTACTTATCTTACTTAGAAGCTCCCCACGTACTTTGTAGCTATTCGAGGATATATTTTTTGAAAGATCCACTATGAGTTTTTTAAATAAATTCGATTTTTCGAATTCAAAATTTGTCTTGTATGTTTTACTATCATTTACGGCTGCAGCAAAAACTTGAGAAATCGAATCGAAAGCACATGTATTACTTAAAATGAATTTTTTGTCGTTAATTGTTAAGGATTTCAGTTCCGTATAACGACTTCCATTTTTTAAAATCCCAATCGGTATAGATTTTTTGAGGATATATCAGCATTTAACATTTCCGGTTGAAACTCTAAATAAGATCTCCGAGCCCGTTTTTTCAAATTTAGAGTTTGTCTCTCCAATTTTCAGTGTCATCAGCAAGATTGATAGAGCTTTCACGTAATGAAGCTTTTTTAAGATCAGGTAAATAATTAATGTTTACAGTTTGTTTCTGAACAACATCTTCTTTCGTTGTTTGTGGTTTTTCTTTTTGATTATCAACTTTTTTTGAAGCTGCTACTATCATGGTACCTTCAAGGGATCTAATATGTATAAAAAGAAAATCATCGGCTCGAATCGGAAGTGTTTTATGGGAAAACACCCGTTGTTTAAAATTATTAAAACTGTTATCGACGGGCGCGCTACTAGCCGTTATGGATCCATATTGAAATAGAGGTACCATTATAGCTGTCCACAGGGGCAATTTCTTAGACAAATTTATGCAGAAATCAACTATTTTGGGTAAATTTTGCGAATTGTCATGATCTCCTTCTTCTTCTTCTACTAATATTTTACATCTGTTTGCTATGTCTTGTACCCAAGTACTGAAACCTGTTGGTTTTTCATTATCTTCCGGCATTTCAGAAATATCGTCAATATTATTTAAAACTAAATTTTCGACCTCAGAGCCGGCTCCAACAGCAATTCTGCGCTTTATTGTAGATTTTGCCGATTCACAATGTGTAATTTGTCCTGTATTCATATCCACCCCTTCTGTTTCACTTAATGCTACTATAAACATATTTTCGAAAAGATCTTTAATTTCCGTGATGCTTGTCGACATCATAATCTGAGCTAAAGCACAAACATAGAACAATTTGCTTCATTTCGTAACATTTTTAAATATATTCCACGAGTAAATTAATTTCATAATGTGAGCTACATCCGTTCTAAGGAAGCATTTTGGCAAAATTATTTTATCGCTAACATTGAAAATTGCGTTGAAGCAAATATCAATGTAACAATAAATGTCAAAAACAGACGTAAATGCTTTAGCCGAAGCTGATAATAGGGCCATTGAATGATCCATTACAATTTCCTTGGGAGATTCTCCGACATCTTTTCTCCACTCTGATAACCAATATGAAATAATATTTGTATCGTGCTTTTCTGATAACATATTGGCCACAGAATACTGTTGTTCAGTTTCTGGATCATGAACTGTGACTTCATATAAAAAAATAACACTTGATTTGCTACCCTGTGGTCTCTTGATTTTCTTTACTACACCTCCAGTAGCATCAATGCTTATTTTAGATTCATCTTTTTTGAGATATTCTCTGAATACACATATTTGAGTAGGTAGCCAATATAGTACATAAAAGGGATCCAGACCTATTGCTCTTATAGCATTCCCAGCTGTATTAGCATATTTCATTGCATGGATGGAAGAAATAGGATCTTTGAAGGCTCTTTTTTCAGCTATAATTCTACTTTTTAGAACTCTTAGTGCATTTGAAGATGGCAAGTCGCTTGGTTCTTTATCATTAAAATTCATTCGCAGTCTCGCTTGTTCTTTTCGGAACTCATTAGCTGTGATATTCGAATCTAATAATGCTGCAACTGACATATCTCTAATTCGGCCTATTTGCCTGCGTTTCATTTTTGTATGGCAGCTTGAATATTGTCCAACGTATGTGCATAAAAGTAAAACCTTCGAATTTTCCTTTGGCTCGTTTTCTATTACTACTGAGAGCCTAGATCCGCACTCTGAACAAGTTGCTTTTGAAACAGCATAATATGTTCCATTTTCACAGATTTTGGCGCGTTTAAAAGATAAGCAGCACGTTAGTTTTGTATGAAGGTAAAAATGTTCAGCAATAATTGGTGTCCATTTATTTGGTGAAAATATTCTGTATTTCCGAGAATTTCTTTTTCCGTCCGAACATCTATACCACACATCATGAGGGCGTACTCCATCCCATTCGTTGGACGTTAGAGTTATGGTAAATTTTAACTCTGGCGATTCAGCACCGAAAAAACTATTTAGTTGATATTGCCAAATTTATTTGGTTACATCGTTTGGTAAATTTCACTAGTTGCCTCAACTAATATTTGTTTGTATCAAGTACAACTGTTTGTTTGATTGATCCAAATAATTTAGTTAGTTTTATTTAGTTGAATAGCACCAAAATAACACAGCACAAGATTTACGCGCATGCGTAATAACCAGAAGTTTCAACTGTAACCGGTTCTGTCTTCTTGTGAAAACGAAAACAAGAAAAGTTCTCATGTAAACCAATGTGAGTTTAGCCGTATTTAGTTCTCAAATTATTTAAAAATATGGAATCCTGTGTATCATATGGCTGTAGAAATAGAATAAGCAAGAAAATTTCTGGAATAAAATTTCATCAGTAAGTATTTTATTTTCTTTTTAGCGCCTTAATTGCTTAATTTATATAAAGCTATCCAAAGTGATATCAGTACGATTATATTATTTATAAGTTCATATATGTATACAAGTATGAATTTTCAATATTTCGGATGGATTCATGTGTTTTGTCATACATTAAATTAATTTTTGTGTGAATTTCATTGTATTTCTGCACTTTTTTGTCTAGTTTCTTCATTGTTTTCATAGTTTATCAGTGTATACGAATGGTGTTTACATTCACATCACCTGCCAGAAAGTATTTTTTTTTTCTTTATTTAAATGAATTTATACTTTTTACTTTACTTAGTATTTTTGAAACTCACGCGTTTTTCGTTTCTGAATTATTCTTCTATAATTATGTTTTGTTACTATAAACATGCAATCGCTGAAGAGGGATCTATTTATTGCTATCGATGACTAGAAATGAAACAGAACTTTTTATTTAGTTTACTTTTGATTTTATAGAATACCGAGTTTAACTGAGGTAAATATTAATGGTGATTTATTATTTAATACTATTAAACACAATTTACAGTTGATATGTATACGAACACATGCTCTGTTTTGATCATGTATACGTGTGCATACTCAAAGTAGAATATTTTATGTTAAGTGAATTCACTTATAACATTATAATTACAAGGTGATAAGTAATTAGGATTCTGTACTGTGGTTGTTACTATTGCTTAATGTTTCTGGGTAGTTAATATTTCAAGATTCATATTATCCATAAAGGTTTGTTTTTTTATGTAACTTGTTTTATATTTTTGTCAAACTTAATTTAAATAAACATGAAAGTATGTAGGTATAAATTTTTGGCACAGATGTCATATACACACATTTGGCATTCCCATCTGTGTCAAGGAGAAAATCTATTTAATAAGTTTATAAGAATTTAAGAATGTATTTGTTAAAAATGCAAGTTTATAACAATTGTTAGGAAAATAAAATAGGAAAAGTGAAAGATTTCGGTGAAATGTGCTGATTGAATGATACAACTGCATGCATTCAACATGGTTATAAGTATTACTATTTACGATTTATTGTGAAAATTATGTTTATTGTTTTGTTACTTATTAAGTTTATTATTTATATTTGTTTATTTATTGTTTTCATACTCTTTCATTTTTTCACATTTTATTTTTTATTTTGCAATCGGGCCCTGTTATTGCATGCAATTTGTACCTAAGTTATATTCAAAAACAAAATTTTCGCCAAAATGACGGAAGAAAAAAGCACATGCAAATGTGGTGCGTATATGACATCTGTGCCAAATTTTTTATGTGTCTCCCTAAAGAAGATTTAAAAACAGGCATTGTTTTTAATGTTTTCAACATTTTATATTATGAAACAATGCATAAATTAATGGTTGCATTTTTGAAATTTTTAATGCCTAGAGAGTTAAGAAAATGTTTCTTTTCTGGTTGAACATATGCTCAGAAACAGAATTTTCTGTGTCAGTTGTATGCAGCACACTAAAGTTTAACTGCAATTAGTGTTAGACTTACCTTTGGATTATAACCAATTTTTCAGTAATGAAGACATTAATACTAGAAGAATAACACATTGATGGAGTTGTTAGTGGTTTATAGTCAGAATTTCAAATATCTCGGCTAAATTATAAAATGGCCATACCAAGTGCTTTTTCTGATTTACATAAGTTATTTTTCTGATTTTTTGTTTTTCCATTTTTACTGCCTTATAAATTTAAAGATAATGGTTACTTAGTTACATATTTTATTACTTAACTAATTTTAAGAATTAAAATGTCATGTTTTATTCCCTATATAAACATTTAAAATCATACATATAAAAAACACCATTTCTCATTATTGAAAATAGTATTATAAATTATACATATTTCATTATATATTATATTTCACAATTTATTTCAGTATATTCTCAATTAGCATATGCATGAATATATTCATGTAAGAGGGCATATATGCACTTTTACATAAAAAAAAGCGGTACTACTAGGTTATCCCGTTGACCAAAAAATTATCGCCAAACTATAAGATTAAATGTCAATAATCGATGATCATGAATGTCACGTTCAATGACATTAAATAAGATTCACGTGTTTAAAATGTCATTAAGTGATTTTTATTTCGACTTTTTATTAATATTCTACTAATTAATTGTTTTTTTTTTTTTTTTTTTTTTTTTGTTATTTAAAATAAAAAATATGTCAATATATATAATTTGGCTATTAGTTTGGTGATTTGTATAATTTGGCGAAATTGGTCGACAGGATAACAGAGTAGTACCCAAAAAGCTATTCAAAAATTTAATTCAAGTTTTACTAGAACTTTTTTTTTTGTTTAATTTTATGTATTAATATCTCCTCAAATATTGAATCCTTCCTAATTTCTCTTTCAACATTGTTCATTCTATGACTTAATCTTAATGAATAATGTAAGAATGTTTTGATGTGTTACATTTTGTCATAATTAAATTAAATATATTTCTAAGAATGTTAATATAAGAAGCTATAAAATATAGCAGTTTAAAACACATTTTTTAGTATATTTTCTTTTTTTCCAAGATTTATATATTTTTACATACAGACATAATGATTTCATAGTCTACTTTTAAACGGTTATAAAGACTTATTTATCTAAAAAATTTATAACTTTTTATTGAAATTTATAACTTTTTAGTAGTAAATAATTAAAAATGTATTAAAAATAAATGAATCCAAGTTTAATATGGATTCGATACAAATTAACACTTTAAAAAATAAAAGCCGGCTTTTTTCAATTTTAACCGGCTTTTTTTTGGCCTGGCTAAAAGCCGGCAACCCTGATAATTTATATATTATAAATTAAACAGAAAGTAATGTAAAACAATAATATTCTTAGCTTCATGTTCTATCCATCAAGAGTTTGCAATATGTAAGTAGCTTTGTACTTGTATTTTTTCTTTAATTGTAATAATATAAAAGTTAGTACACAAAAATAAATGTTTTATATTGCAGATATTATGAGAGGAGAAAGAAGTACAATGGATTATGATCATAAAATATAACCGTACTATTGTCTGTAGGCCCTGATTATCAAATAGGCACAAGAAGCAGGTGCGTACTTCCCTTAGAAATTTTTGAAGGGGCCCAAATTTTACGTTAATTCTACTTCATAATGCTATTTTTTTTTTCAAATTATCAATCTTACAATATATATTAAGAAATATTGGTACTTGCGTATTAACGCCACCACAGCAAAAATGTCCATCTTTTCTTAATACGGCCAATATTGATTACATCTTATCTTAATAACAAATTAATAAAATATTTTGTTTTCCTATTTCTTTAGGCATCATATTTTTAGTTTTACAACTCTGTCTGAAAGAAAGGAATTTAAAACTGTACATTGTGTGATTAAAAGAAAATGAATAATGTAACAGCATACTGTTTGAAAATGAATAATGTAACATCATAAATAATTCCAATTGACGTTTTAGTAAGCAATACAAATGTATAAGCTCTGATGTTGTAAAGGGCATATGGGGGTATATGCCGTAAACCTTCTGAATTTTTTCTAGGATTCCTTGTTGTTTGCTATTATTTTTATTATGTAACCACAGATCCTAGCAGAAAGTTTGAGACACTCATCACAGTATTTCTTTTCTGTTTTGCAGATTCTTTGTCATTGAACCTTTATTTTGCTTCATACTATGTTTACCTCTTTATTATTCCATACAAAAAATTAAGATTTATTATTAATAAAAATTTATAAAATGCTTACAAACACTACAGGTAAGTGATTTTTTGATTAATCAATGCCTCAATTGTAAAAAAATAAGAAAAATATTTTACCTACAGAATTTTTTTTGCCCCTGAAATATCTGTCATAGATACTCAGAGAATTTTCTGATACTAGGCCTTGCTCTTAGCCTGTAAGTTAATGCTAACTTTTTTCTCATGAAGAAACATTTAAAAACATATTTTATACGAGATGTTATTTTGAATTGCGCAGAGTCATTTGAGACTCCTAACAAGGCCCAGTTGGTGCAGGGCCTTAGGCAGTTACCACAGTTGGCCGAGCATTGTGCCAGCTTTAAACCCTCCCTATTAACAAGTTTTTAAAATATTGAAAAATCAATAAAAAAAAGAAATCTGCCTTATTTATTTCTTTGTTTTACCATTTCATATATTTGATGTTGACAAAAAAACTATTGTTAACTGAAAAATAAATTTAAAAAAACAATCTGTTAGTTGTTTTTTGAAATTTATTTTTCCCAGGTCAGAGCCAGGAAAAGTCCCAG
Organism: Maratus speculifer; assembly: GCA_964019185.1. Lineage (NCBI taxonomy): Eukaryota > Metazoa > Arthropoda > Arachnida > Araneae > Salticidae > Maratus > Maratus speculifer. The sequence continues at coordinate 5,207,898 of CAXHSM010000349.1, read as the reverse complement.
GCTCACATTTTCAATTTTGATCTTAATGCATTATTACATATCTATAGTAATATGTAAAAAAAAAATATTTGTAAAGTATTCAAATTTTGTTTTTCTGACACTGCTAATTAACCTTTTGCTTTCATGATTTATAGTGGACTCGCATTTAATGCATCTCTATTGCATATTGTGTTGCATATTGCTCTAATGCATATTAAAACATATTGCGCATATATTAGCAAACCATGGTACCTGTATTATGAAGCTGAAGCTAAATATTTGCAATATCTCTTAAATTTACTAACAAATACCACTTTTGTATACAAAACATGATTTTTTCTGAAAAAAAAAGTATTTTTTAATAAAAATGGCTTTTAAATTAATTATATACATACTTGTAAGCTATATTTTGCTTTATAACCTATAGATACGCAGAGACTTGTTACAAAATTTTATTTCAATATCTTAGAAATTTTAAGTAATGATATTTTCCATAGACATGCACAATAAAAAAGCTATTTTCCAGAAAACTCAAATTAAGATTTTGACAGAGCACAAAAAATGATGCATGAGATTTACAATTTTAAAATTCTCCATATTTGTTGATGTTTATATATTTGTATATAAGTTATATGTTGTATATTTGTATATTAAAATGTACCTGTTCTTTATCTTTCTGTGGCTAATTAAATAACCACTTCTGTTTCAGAAAGTTCATTTACGGATTATATTTCACTTCTTATTATCGCTGAATCAAAAGTAAAGATTTTTTGGAATTCTAAATGTTTGAACAGGGCTTGAAATTCAATTTTCCATCGGAGGGGAGTCTCCCTCCCAACATTTATAAATGGAGGGGAGTTTAGCTGTTTAGGAAAGAGAAAAAATCTTTAAAACATACTGTTATTTTATGTGCTATTTGAAGAATTACACGAATACAGACATGACAAAATACCACTAAAGCAATTTTATCAACAACTCAGAATAATGAAGCAAAATGGTTTTTATTTTTTTGAAAAAAAGTGTCAAGATTTTATATGATCTATCTAGTTTTCAAAGAGATAAATTCTCTCCCTGTGCTATTTTTTTTTTTTTTTTTTTTTTTTTTCAGGTCTAGTAAATTCAGTTTTTGGTTCAGGTTGACTTTAGATTGAGTGTAAATTGCTGCAAGTTGATTGGTTTCGGGTTAATCTAATTTTTTAAAAGTTAGTTCAGTATATAATATTTTTGATTAAAAATGATACTTATAACAATAAACAGATAAGTTTGTGTGTGTATTGTTTTCCAAGGAGAAGGCTGCATTTTTTTCCGTGACCTTCTGGCGAAATTTATATCTTTTTATGATTCTGAGATGAAATTTGCATTTTTTTAGCAGCCTATTGACTTGATTCGCATTTATTCGGCAATCCTCAGACGAAATTTGCGTTTTTTAGTAGCCTTTTAACTAAATTAGTGTTTATTAACGACACTTTGACGAAATTCACATTTTTTTCCGTGATGCATTGTTGAAATTTGTATGTTTTACACTATTCTGTGACATTTCGGATTTATTAAGCTATCCTTTAACGAATTTTGCCTTCATTAAATGATCCAAAAGCGATTCTATTCTGTATTTTCCGAAAATTAAAAAAAAAAAATCGTCATCAATTCGGAAATTTAGACAAAAAACATACTACGAATTTCGACAAATTGTCGCCCAAAAAAATCAATTTTTTAAATCATTCACAGAAAAATCAGAAATATCATCAGAGGTTCGTGGGGAAAATGTGAATTTCGTCAGATAATCGTGAAAAAACGTAAATTTTGTCTGAAGATTGTGAAAAAAAAAAAAAAAAAAAAAGATTTTCATCAAACAATAGTGAAAGAAAAACACAGATTTTATCAAAGATTGGCGAAAAAACTCAAATTTTGAGTAGGGATCACAGAAAAAACGAAAATATCATAAAAAACCTTGCGGGAAAACGCAAATCACAAATTTCGTCTAAGAATTGTCAAAAATCCGTTAATTTTCTCACAGAATCTCGAAAAATCTGCAACTTTTGTCAAAGTACCATGAAAATCCACAAATTTCGTCAAAAGACCGTGAAAAATTTGTAAAGTTCAATCAAAAACTCTAAAAAGTTCGATAATTTCGTCCAAAGATCGCTGAAAATCCGCAAATTACGTCAAAGAGCGGTGGAAAAAATAAGTCAAAAGTAAACCCCCCTCCTTCTCTCTCACACAATCTGCTTTAACTAACACAATCTGCTTCACTTAGAATCACCCCTGCAAATCCCTTTGACCAGTTTGGCATTTTTCCGCTATCCTTTAAAGAAATTAGCATTTTTTTTCTCGATTATTGACAAAATTTGCATGTTTTCGTGCTTGTTCAACAAAATTGGTGTTTTTTTAGGATCTTTTAATGAAATTCACATTTATTTTGAGATTCTCTTATGAAATTTAGTGTTTTTTAAGTGGCATTTTGATAAATTTGGATTCATATGCACAGACGTGCGAAGAGAAAACTGTACTTGAAGCAAAGTTTCAATTTTATGTTATTTTTCTTCTTACAGGCCAAAAATGATGCTGGTAGTAGAAAGTCGGTGCTCCTAAATTTGTGTCCGGGGCGATCGCCCTCTTCTCCCCCTCCCCATTTCTCACGGTGCTGTTTATATGGCAATCCTTCTACAAAATTTACATTTATTCTGTGATGCTTTCAAGAAATTCACATTTATTCTGCGATGCTTTCACAAAATTCGCGTTTATTCAACAATCATTTTAAAAAATTCACGTTTATTCCACGATCCTTTCATGAAATTCGTGTTTATTTCGTGATTTTTTAAAAAAGAAATTCCTGTTTTATCCTGATCTTTTGAGGAAAATCGAGTTTTTTTTCACGATTCATTGAGAAAATTGCCATTTCTATCACGATAATCTAACAAAATTTTCTGTGAACGATTGATGAAATTGATTATGAAAATATGCGATTCAGCTCGGTTCAAAAGCTATGAAAAATTAGTTATTAGCCGGGAAATTCGGACATAACTATCCGAATTTCCAGGCTGTCAAATGATGTTTCATAACTTTTAGAATCGAATGCGTCAATTTTTTTTTTTTTTTTGAAAATTCGAAACGGAATTACTTTATTCTCGCGACGGAAAATTGCACAAAACTTGTCAATTAATTGCGGGGGGGAAAATTCGAAATTTGACGATCGGTTTCGGAAAAATATAGTGAATTCCAAGGCTTTTTCGCAGTAAAAAAACTCACAAAATATGTCATTCAGTCACACGAAAATATCACAAAATATGCAAAAAGATTGTGGAAGTTAATGGTAGTTTCAAAATGCAAAAATTTTTGGAAAATTCGTGATTTTTTTGGGCAGGAGCCTCTTGCCTACGATATTCTTTTGGGCGGGATTTCAAAATTTTGGGCTTGCATCCCGACCTGAAATTCAAGCCCTGTTGAAATTTAATTTAAAATAATAAAAAAGAAATTAAAAATTTTGCAGAAACAGCGATTTGTGGGTAGGCACATATATTACCTGTATTTTCAGATATAAACAATTGAATTTATTTTTATAGTTAAGATTTTTAAGAAATTCAATAAGCATTCATTATCAAATGTTAAGTTTAATCTTCTTGCTTCTCTCTGAACCATAATTTTAATACTTAGAATTACAACATAAAAATTAAAATAAATTTTATCTGTAGATCAGCTCTGGTCAGATATAGCACAGTTTTCATTTATGCACTGTGGCAAGTTTTTATGCAAATTCAATAAAGATGGAGACACAATTTTGACGTAAGTTAAGCACAAGAAATTTGAAAAAAATATACTGTTTTTGCATTACTTCAGACCTGACAAAAGCAAATATTTCTAGGTAAAAAGATAAAATAATTAAAATTTTACTAAATCAGTGCTATTTCAGATTACAAATTAGATGGGGGGGGGGGGTAGGATGGTATTTTATTTTAGTTCTGTTTTCACTTCCTGCAGACCTGAAAAATAGACTGCGAAATTTTTTCAAGCATCTTTTAGTGTTTGTGAAAAATCTTCTCACAAGTCTGAAAAAAGATTTTATTTTTTTCCTGAATTATTAATTTTGAAATTTTGTACTGCAGGAAATCATAATGTAAAGAAGAGATCAAAACTGACACTACACTACACTGATCTACTACAGTAGATGTAGAAGTATAGAAGATCACTTCCAAATGTTTTGCAGATTGCAGGTCATATGTATTTTCTTTGTTTTTCTTTAATTGTTTTAGTATTTTGTGCAGTTGACATTATGAATTGATTATGTGATTGTTAGTGAATCTTTAAATGTATAGGTACTACACACTTAAACTTTGAAATCGGAGAAAAATTATTTAATATGATTGTTTTCATATTTGTGAATTTATCATAAATAATTGTTTGTTTTATCAAGTGTAAAAATATAGACCACCAAATTTTATTATTTTTCTTCGCTTAAATTTTATTACCATTTTTGCAAAAAATTTAGACAAAGTAGTAGATGAGAAATAACGAATAAAATTTAATGGTTTGATACTGCTTGCTGGTGCCCAGATTTTTACACCTCTGTGTATTTTAATACATACAGTGTAGTTTTTGTATTAATATCTTGGAGTATTCTATAAATTGCCATACTTCGCTGCTATGCTAGACCATAAAATTTTGTTTTTATAAATTTAAATATGGTTTATCAAGTATTGTAATATACGTAGAAGCAGGGTTGTCATAGTTTAATCCAAATCTAAAACAGTTTTATTATTATTATTATTTATTTTTATTATTGGATATTTAATTATTGGATGAAATTATTTCTACATTTAACACTTTATTTCAGCCAATAAGTATTAGATATAGTGGGTCTAGGTTATGTTTTATATGTATAGGATGAAAATTAATATGTGTTGATGGACATAGCTATTGCTCTAAAGAAAAAACTTGAAAAATATAAAATAGATTTGAAATGTTCAATAATCAAAATATAACATTGAATAAAAGAGTATTCAAAATGTAGATGCTACTTTTGGCATTTTAATAATATTTTTATTTTCAAACTTTTTTTAAAATTAAATTCTTGATAAATTAATTCAGTTAATTTTTTGTTCTTAAATCTATTTACACAAAAAATATTTTAATGACTTCTTTACACTCACAAATTTATTAATTCACAATTTATTTTTTATTATTTTATCACTATTCAATACCCATATTATCCAATGAAAATATTAAACTATACAGACTATTATAGACTATTATTACAGACTAAGAATAGTCAGAAGAACTTACTTCTGGCTGTTCTGAGAAAACATTTATTATATTTTATAACTAATTACCATGCCCCATTTAAAGTTTTTAAACACTTTAGCACAATAGAAATCACCATTTTGAATGTTTTTTGCTGCTGCAATCCTCTGTTAATTGTATCATTGACATAAAATGTGGTTTGTGTTTGTTATATTTTAACAGGTTCTATCACCATCAATTTACGTTTGAAATCGGTTTAATACATGCTGAAATTACTACAAATCATCATTTAGAATGTTTTTTATGTAGTTTTTGGCATTTTCACATCTTTTAAATTTTGAATTTTTGAGGAAATCTTGTTCAAAATTATTTATATCTTATAAGTAACTATTATGCTAAATTTCATGTTTCTAAGCCCTTCAGTAACACACAAATTGTCTTTTTAGAGCGAAATAAGATATAGCCTATGTTGGAGCAAGGACTGTCACCATTTTTTTAAAAAGTCTGTTCATTACTTGCGGAGATTGCTTTAAAATCATAATTTGGAACGCTTTTTGCTCATTTTCATTCTTTTTAAATTTTGTGTATTTCGTGAAATGCTCTTAGAAATCATTTATATCTTATAAAAATTATAATGCTAAATTTTGTGTTTCTCGGAACATAGAAGTTGCATTTTTAAAATGTTTTTTGCCCCTGCACCCCCCTTTAGGATAGTTACACCTGCATACGTTATAGCCTATGTTGGAGCAAGGACTGTCACCATCCTTTTAACATGATTATTTTTTAAATCGGTTTGTTACTTTCTGAGATTGTTTAAAAACTGCTTTTTAGAATGCTTTTTGCGCAATTTTACAATTTTTTTAATTTCATATTTTTGAGGAATTGCTCTGAGAGATCATTTATAGCTTAGAAATATTAACATGCCATATTTTATGTTTCTAAATCTTTCATTAATACAAAAGTCATATCTTTCAAACTTTTTTGCTCCTGCACCCCCTAAAAGTGCTGTTGCGTGTAAAAATATTCTAGCAACAAAAATAGCCTGAAATTGTCTGTTTTCCTGTTTTTTTTTTCCATTTTTATGTGTTTCATTTGCAGTTTGAGAAAAGTCTGTTCGATCATTAGATTTCCAATCATACTGGCTGTTACGACTCGCTTCATCAGAATCACTCCAATACAAAATAATAACTTGCTTTCCAAGCAACTCTACTCGAACCATAGGATAACAGGGAGACGCCTAGAATTTGAAGCGATTTTGATACCTTATGTAATAGCACATTAAAGGATAGTGACCCCTATAAGATTGAGCCTATATTGGAGTCAGAACCGTCACCATCATTTTGGCATCATTATTTTTTTAATCTGTTTGTTACTTTCCTGGATTGTTTAAAAATCATTTTTTAAAACGCTTTTCTTGCATTTTTGCTCCTTTTTAAATTATATATTTTTTAGTGATAATTTATATATTATAAGTAAATAACATGCCAAATTTCGTGTTTCTAGGCCCTTCAGCAACACAAAAATCACATTTTTAGGCTTTTTTGCTTCTTCACCTCTTTTGGGTTTTGTGGCATCGAAGTAAGATATAGTCTATGTTTGAATCAGGACAAGCAGCATCATTTTGGTACTATTACTTTTGAAATTGGTTTGGTAGTTCCAGAGATTAACACCTACAAATAAACAAACTTTACCTTTTTATAATATAGGTGTAAATACAGGCGTTGCATTATACAGGAAATTTTTTTTGTTTCTACCAATATTCTTAATCAGTAGTCTTCATTATGATTTTATTTAAAATTTTTTGTAGAAAGGTACAATGAAGATATAATTTTCAAAATAGTGGTAGGAGCAATAAAATTTCCCTATATAATTCAACCTTTTGAATATAGTGTGTAAAGCTATATTTTTCGCATCATTTAAGTATATAGAATGTATTTCATGCCTCTAAATTAAATTAATAATAATTTAAAAAAGATTTTTAAAGTTTAGGTCAAATCTATGGTCAGCAACTAGCAGACTGCAGTCCACACCAGGAATCCTTGAAAAGACTTTTCGCATTAGCTGTTCATGTTAGCATTAGCTGTTCAACCAAACTAAAGAAAACTGGCTCAAGACCGCACGTATAATTTTTTGCATTATTATTATTTAAACATATACCTGTCATTTCTATTTTAGTATGTATATGTAAAAATTTTCAGAAAAAATACCTGAATTTTCTATTATATGCATATGTACTGTAAAATCCCGTTAATCCACCCTTCTCGATCAAACGCCCCCTCCCCACTTTATAAAAAATTTGAAATTTTCAAAAAATCTCAAGAAAGCGCCCTCTCTCCCAAAAAAATCACTGAAAAAAAGGGATGAATCATGGTGTAATGAATAAATCATGAATCTTTGATGAAATGTGCGTTTTAGATTTTTAATTGATTTCATGCTTTTTTGGCTTTTTTTTTTTACAAATTTCTCCTTTTTTCGACAGAATTGTTTTTTTTAAGTGCAAATTTTTCAAGTATTGCTTCAAGTATCTAAATTAATGATTCATTCAAAGATTCACGACTCATTCATTTCATCATGATTCATCCCTGCAAATTTTGTGAAACGATCACAGAAAAATTCCGTGTAAGCATCCCCCTTTTAATTATTGTACGATTTTTTGTCACGTTTGGGGGAGCGGATTAACGGTATTTTACTGTATGTAAAAATTACAAATTAAAAGTAATAAGTCATTGCTTTACTTATGTGTTTTTTTTTCCTTTGTTCACTGGACCTCAATAAAATTTTTCAAAAGTATTCTGAATACTGAAATTACTCGTGAGAAGAGAAATGTATTTTTTCTTTTTAGTTAGGTATCATTATTAGTAATTAAATAATCAAGTAATTAAAGTTATTTCACTCATGCATTTTTTTTTTCAGATATTTTACTTTAAATATTTTCTCTACCTCTTTCTAAAGAATATATATATATTTTTTAATCAAGTCGCTTAGCACTCGTATTTTAACAATCAGTTGGTGTTGATTCTAGGGGAAAAGTGCCATTGGGCTGTATTTTTTAAAAAGGGGCACATTTAAATTTATCTTATAAACATGGCCAAATTCTTCTGAAACATATCAAAATACATTAGCGCAGCTTTATTCAATATTCCTTGTTAACTAGTGTATTGCATATTATAAATTTTTCACAATATTGATCATTCTACACATTGCTATATCTGAACTAAGTCATTCATTATCTTACTCATTTAAAACTTATTTACTGCAATAATAACAAATTTACCATAAAAAAAAGTTTTAAATTCAGAAATAAAGTTAAACTAATGTATCAAATTTAGTCCTCTCTAGAGAATTGCAATGTTTTTCAATGTGGGAATGCAGGTTCTTAAATGCTAAATTCATTGTTAACATCTAAGAAGTTGTACATTAAATAGATAATTGCATTGTAAAGATATTTAATGTTAATGTGACTAACTGAAGTATACTCGATTTTTTTCCTGGTGATCGATCGGCAAATCTCAGAATTTTTTCCAACCAGTAAATGACAAATTTTTGTTCTTTTTATCCTGCAACCAACTGATGAATCTAATAATATTTTATTTCTGCCAATTGATGAATTTTGTGTTTTTCTAAATTTGCAAATTTTTTATATATAATTTGTTTGCAAATATAATATGAAAAGGGCAAAGTCATATTAAAGTGAATTTGTAACTTTTAAAAGTAAATTTTTTACTTTGCATAATGAATCTGCTAGTATCAGCATGCTTGGTGCCGATATTTTAAACTTCATTTTTTCCTCCCATGTTGTAGTTTTGAATAGTTGTCTGTTATTTATCAAACTGTAAGATTAATATCTGCAATTTTATGTGTCATTTGGAATAAGTTTAAGTGTGGTAGTAAGACTATGTTCAATTTGATATCGAAAAAAAATATATTATTGATTTGTATGCATTATTAAATTTTGATAATTATCTGAATATCATTTAATTAGGTTAACATTATTAAAAAAAGTGTTCATTTATTAACAGTCATAGTTTTAACTGTACATTGTCTTGGGTTTTATTTTATTCATTTTGAATGATTTTATATAAATTTTTGTACCTTTTATCATATATGGATTAAAAATAATTTCTTGCTATAAACATTGTTATTTCTTCTTTCTTAAACATTGTTATTTGTTCTTTCTTTTGTATGATGTACTGTCTGATGTACAAAAACAAACAAGTATAAAAAAAAAATGTATTTTAAAGTTGTGCCAACCTAATTTTTTTGTTGATATAGCCCCAACCAAATTTTGGGTTGGATTGACCAAATCATTTTGTTAACTTTATAATGCTGTTCCAACCAAATAAATTTGGTAATAACAACCAAATCCATTTGGTTGTTATAACCAAAATGTATTTGGTTATAACAACCAAATAGATTTAGTTGTTATTACCAAAATTATTTTGGTTGGAACAACATTATTAAGTTAACAAAATGATTTGGTCAGTCCAACCCAAAATTTGGTTGGGGCTATATCAACTAAAAAATTAGGTTGGTACAACTTTATTTTTGTTGTTTCAACAAAACAGTTTTTTCTGTGAGACTTTTCAGAAGAATTCGATGATGAATCAGAATAATTTTTTTTTTCATCAATGATAAATTCATTTTTCGCTGTTTCACCAGAAGCTTCCGTTATAGTTTTCGAAATATTTCGATTATCATCTTCTTTTCGTAAACCAAGCTTTTCCAAAAGATTATATTTGTTCGTTTTAACTAAAATATAAATAGATTTAGGAGCATATTTTCCTTCTAAAGCTTGAGATAGTCTAAACCATACTAAATTAGATGGAGGTTGAATATGACCGTTTTCCGAAACTATTTCCGATTTTGCAGCTATAACAGCATCAATAATCTGATCAGGTCCCAAATTTTTCTTTTTAGGCATTTTTCTCGAAAATATGGTTGGAACTTCAAAACTTTCTCTTCTGACTTCAAAGTAAGTTCTCTCTAGGATTCTTGATCGAGATAGTATATATAGTCTTGCGGTTTTTTACAAGTGTTTATTAGCCGGTACACTTATGGTACAAGTATTTTGAAGAGCTAAAAGTTTATGGGCAATATCTAACCAACTGCTGTCAATTAAGGATTATTTACGATGGCTGTAACGTCAAGTTTGATTATAGTCAACACTTTACAAGAGATAAACGGCAAGCGCGAATGTTTATATGGTGGCTTTATAATGCTCAGCTAAGCGCTTTAATTTCTTCAGTTTGACATCTCTACAACTAATAGAGATAAATGTTAATAAAATACTTAAAGTGAAAATAATTCGATCAAATGTTGTATATTCAAATCGTGAGTATTTCAAAGCGAACTTATAAATAATGAATTGCAAGGAAAAAATCTGAACGGCCTGTTATAAGAGTTTTAGAAATAAAATAGCCACATTTTTTCTTAAAATATTCCTAAAGGGCATCAAACAAATAGAATTTAGGGATCAAATATATAAAATTCAAATAAAATTTGAGATTTTTAAAAATAATTTGCATTTTGTACTTATTTAATCATTCTAAAAAAATATTTAAATCGATTCCGGTATATTTTAGATCTGCTCTCGGCGAGTTATCATTTAACTTCATTTAAATTTGTTCATAATATTCAATAATACTTTTTTTTCTTTTCAAATTTTTTTTTCGTCTATTGATAAATGCACAAAAATATTTAACATCGCTTGAAGAGCCGTTATACCGCGTTCTAGCTTTAGTAAATACATTTGAATAGCAATATTATGGAGATTCTTCTTTAAAAAGTTCTTTTGAACACATAAGTAAATAAACTCGGAGGTAAATTAAATTCTGACACCGTTTTTAAACTTTTAAATGACTTATATTAAACGTTAATATTTACAAAAAAGATATTTACATAAGACTATTTACAAAGCAAACAATCATAACTCTAATTAATCAATTACATCTTATACGGGAACTCGTCTTCATCTTACGTTCTTTTTACACCAACTTAAAACTAAAAACATTCCATTCTCCTTTCTTCCGTTCAGTTCTTTTTTCTACCGCTTAAATCGTCTGGCTTCTTAGGAATTAATAGTTTCTTCAAAATCGTCTGCCTCACTGAGAGCCTTTTCATCGGAGTTGCGATGCGTAGAAAATAATATGCAGATCTAATAGTGGAGGAGATTTCCCATATTTCGGCCATACTGATGAGGCATTCGTCCTCGAATGTATTCTTGTTGGCTGGAAACAGCAGCTGGATCATCTGAAAAGATAAAGAAAAAAAACACAGCAGCATCCAAAGTCTAAATTGAAAAAAAGAAGTCATCATTCAAATTGTTTATCAAAGCTTAGATTATTTCTTGAAAAAAATTCATATATTTTTTTTCGCGTCTTTTCGTCTTCTCTTTCTTACGTCCTTTCATCTTCTTTTATCTTACGTCTTTTCGTCTTCTTCTTTCATACGTCTTTTCATCTTCTATTACCTTACGTCTTTTCGTCTTTTCTTTCTTACGTCTTCCGTCTTCTTTTATCTTACGTCTTTTCGTCTTCTTTCATACGTCTTTTCATCTTCTTTTACCTTACGTCTTTTCGAGAATAAAGTTAAAATTCTATTAGTTGTCAGTCCAGAGGTTTGTCATAGTTGGTATAGTGTCACAATCGGTGAAATTCTTTTTTTTTTTCAAGCTTCGTCCGTCCACGGCTTCATGTACTCTGCACATGTACTGGTGACCATGGGTCCTTCGTTGAATCCAAGTTTCTTTACATCGTAGGTGTCATTATTTTTTACTTTTATGACTTTGTACGGACCTAAATATTTTGGTTTTAACTTCAAACCTGGACCTTGTTGTGTGTCTTTGTGCACATCATTAATCTTAAATTTGTTAGCTTTCTTTCGTCTGAGGTTGTAAGTTTTACGGTTCTCTTCTTGGACTTTTAAAATCTGTTTTTTAGCATTTTTTCTCATATCTTCGCGATTATTTGTAAAATCAGATTGTATTTCAGCATTCAGAAGACTAGTAATTTCAATGTTATTTTTTAGTTTCATTTTAGTACCAAACATCAATTCAAAAGGAGTTGTGCTTATACTTCTCTGAAAAGTCGAATTTATCACCTGTTGGACGTTGCTTACATGTGTATACCATTTTTTAGGATTATCGACAGACAATTTAGACAGAACAGATATTATGACAGAATTTAGACACTCAACTTGGCCGTTAGACCTGGGTAATCCAGTGGTAATCGGGATATGTTTAATATTTTCATTGATGCAATAATCTTCAAAAGCTTTAGAGGTAAATGCAGGACCTTTATCTGATATAATTCGAACTGGATTTCCAAAGATAGATTTTTGGATTTCTAATTTAGAAATTACTTCGGCAGCATCGGTAGATTTTGTGGGATACAACCAAACAAATTTTGTGAATGCGTCAATGACCGAAAGGATATGTTTGTAATTTTTATTAGTGCTTTCTAATGGACCTAAGTGATCAACATGGTACGTATGTAATGGAGCTTCTTCTTTTTCTATTGGGTGAAGTAAGCCTTCTTGTTTACCACATTTTCTATTAACTAAAATACAGGGAACACAATTTGCTATACATTTCTCAATTTTTTGTTTAACTTTAGGGATGTAAAAATCATTTTCTAAACTTTTCTCTGTTCTTGCAACTGCGTAATGACCTTTTTCGTGAGCGGCCTTGATTATATTCATTTGCATGTCTTCCGGTACAACTAATAAATCATTACCATTAACACATTTATAAAGAACATCATTTTTAACTAGATAATCATCATAAGATTTCACCTTTAGGATTTCTTTTATTGTTTTAATATGGTCATCGGTTTCTTGAGCTTGGATAATTTTTAAAGTTAAGCTATCTTGGATTACCATACAAATAGGATACCTACTTAATGCATCGACATGTCTCATACTGCTACCCTGTCTATGTTCAATAACATAATCAAAATCGGATAACATTATTGCCCATCTAGCTATTTTTGTACTCATTTCTTTTTTTATCCATAGTCATTTTAAATGCATTACAATCGGTTACAATTTTAAATGGGATACCTAGCACATATACTCTAAACTTTTTCAGGGCTTCAATTACAGCTAAAACTTCTAATTCGTAACTAGTGTACCTCCGTTCAGCTTCGGTGGTTTTTTTACTTGCGAAATAAACTGGATGAAATTGATTATCTACTGGAGATTGTTGCATTAAAACAACTCCATAGCCATCAATACTGGCATCACAATGGATTTCGGTCGCACTTTTGGGATTGTAAATTAAAAGTACTGGTTCTGACGACAAAATACGTTTGAGTTCATTAAAAGCTCTTTGTTCTTCTATATCGAATTTAAATTTTGAATCTTTTCTTAGCAGGTCACTTAACGGTTTAGCTATAACCGAATAATTTCTTATAAATTTTCGAAAGTATCCTGTCAATCCTAAATAACTTTGAACATCTTTGGTACACTTTGGTTCGGGAAAATTTATTACTGCTTTAGTCTTCAGTGGAGATGGATACAATTTACCATTTATGATTCTATACCCCAAGAAATCAATTTCACGCTTCAAAAAATTGCATTTTTTAAGATTTAATTCTAATCCATATTCCGATGCAGTTTCGAGTACAAGTTTTAATTTTTCTAGACCTTCAGCTTCGTTTTTAGCAGGTATTATTAAATCATCCATATAAATGACAACAATGTGATCTTTTAATAGGTTTCGAAATACATTATAAATATACTTTTGAAAAACACTAGGGCTATTGGTCAACCCGAATGGACATTTCAAAAATTCGTATTGTCCTTCATGAGTAACAAACGAGGTGTATTTCCGCGAGTCTTCTTCAACATCTACATGAAAGCAACCGTTTTTCAAATCTATGGTGGTAAATACTTCGGCAGAATGTAATTGGTCTATTACATCATCAATAACTGGCAAGGGGAAATGCTCGCGTACTGTCTTTTTGTTAAGACATCTATAATCAACACAAAGTCTCATTGTGTTATTTTTTTTCTTGACTAAAACAACCGGCGAAGAAAAATTAGAAGAACTTTCTCGAATTATTCCCTGAGCTAGCCACTCCTTAATTTGGTTTTCGACTATTTTTTTCTCGCATGGCGGTAATCTTCGAGGAGAAGAACAAACTGGGATTTCGTCAGTTAAATTAATTTTCATTTTAACATCTACTGTTTTAGTTTTAATTGGTACATAATTTTCAATTAAAGAGTATAACTCTGAACGTAATTTTTTGTCAGCAATGTGAGTTAAATCAATTTTAGGCTCATCCAAAACATTTACAATATTAACTAAAAAGTCATTAGACTGAACTTCAGCTTTAAACAGTTTCACTTTATTCTCAGAAATAGTTAATGTACCTTGATGAATAACATCAGTGCCAATAATTAAATCGAAATTAATGCAACTGTCCTTAACGACAAAAATAGTAACTTTAAATTTTGAACCATCTACTTCGATTTCTGAATTGAAACAACCTTCTGGTTTAATTGAGGCTTTTCCTAGACCGGTCAAAGAGATACTCGTAGGTTTTAATTCTACAAAGTTCTTCAAATTATCATAAATACTTTTCTTTAACAAAGTCTTTTGGCTACCAGTATCTATTAAAGAGATTAAACGCAAAGAATAAAGCTTTATCTCTTTCAGAATTAAATCTTGGGATGTAATAATGTTTACTTGTGACTGAGCATTTTTAACACTTGTATCTTTAGATTTATTACATTGAAATGATTTATGACCATAAGCGTTACAAGCAAAACAAAGCGGCCCTTTATCTTTATTTACACAGTTAATACTCTTATGATTATTCCCGCCACAATTAAAACAACGCATATTTGGCTTTACAGGCTTAAATTTGTTCTTAACTTCAACTTCGGATTTAATTTTAGGCTTAGCTCCTTCATATTTATGAAATTTTGCATTTTCATACTCCGATCTTATTTTTTCATAAATCTTTAATTTTTGTTTAAATTCAGCAATATTGGGACAACCATACAAAAAAGATTTTTTAGAAATGGGGTCATTAATTCCATTTATTACATACTGAATAAGGGCAGAATCTTCAATATTGCCTTTTGAGCATAAATGTTTCATATTTATAAATATTCATCTAACGATTCATGTGGTCTAATTTTTCTTCTGGACAGCAATTCGTGTAATTCAGCTGAATTGCACGTTTGACCAAATTCAGATATGAGTAGGGCTTTTAATTTAGACCACGAATTAATATTTGTTTCACTTTCAAGAAATAATTTTGCTTTGCCTGTCATACGTCGTTTAGCCAAAATCAATTTGTGAAAATCACTAACGTTAAATAATAAAACAATATCTTCAAAATCGGCAATCCATTTATTAATATTTTGTACTTGAGTACCTTCAAACATTGTAATCATACTTTCAATATCATTAATAGAAATGCTTGGTTTAATAACATAATCAGGAATCAGAATTTTCTGATTTTCATTACTTTCACAATTAGAACTACCAGAATCATTTCTCATATTATTCTCAAAAACAGTTGAAATATTTTTAGTTTTATCTTGTAAATCATCATTAAATTCATCGACACTTTCGTCATCACTAAGAGTACCTACATCGGCTATCATATTAATTTTTAAAATATTAAAATCACATAAACTAGAAATTATTCTGGCAGCAATTTCATCAAAAGTTCCCGAATTATTTATACACAAACATTGCAAATGGTAATTAAGTCGTTAACAGAAAAATTATCTTTAATTTCTTTGAATTTAGTTTGATATTCATCGGAATCTATTTCAAACGTAAACCCAGTAAAATTCCGAATTCTATGTCGATTATTTCTGTCACCGATTTCTCCAAAAGTTAATTTGTGCAATGTCTTAATACTAGCTGATTTTTCAGTTTTCAAAGAAAACTCTAATTCCTTTAAATCAACTAATTTTTCCATTATTGAAAAGAAAAATGAAATAATAAACTCACTTCATAATCAGATGCTCAGCTTCACACACTTTGATTTCACTTTCATCGCAAAATTTTACCTCTTCTGAAATAGCTTTGTAGGCTTGACATTCCATCACAGTTCTAAAAAATATCGGCTTCCAAGATATTAAAAAATATATATTTCCATCTCTGTGGGCGTGCGTCTGTATCTCACTTACTGAGACCAAAATTTATGGAGATTCTTCTTTAAAAAGTTCTTTTGAACACATAAGTAAATAAACTCGGAGGTAAATTAAATTCTGACACCGTTTTTAAACTTTTAAATGACTTATATTAAACGTTAATATTTACAAAAAAGATATTTACATAAGACTATTTACAAAGCAAACAATCATAACTCTAATTAATCAATTACATCTTATACGGGAACTCGTCTTCATCTTACGTTCTTTTTACACCAACTTAAAACTAAAAACATTCCATTCTCCTTTCTTCCGTTCAGTTCTTTTTTCTACCGCTTAAATCGTCTGGCTTCTTAGGAACTAATAGTTTCTTCAAAATCGTCTGCCTCACTGAGAGCCTTTTCATCGGAGTTGCGATGCGTAGAAAATAATATGCAGATCTAATAGTGGAGGAGATTTCCCATAATATAACTAATATATATTATTGGAATTTACCATTGCAGGTTTTCTATTAAAAATGAAGTGTGCACTCCTTAATTCGTTTACAAGTGCACTAAACCAATTCAGATATATTATCTGTAACTGATAAATGTGTGTTTTAATGATGTTACACTATTTCAGCGTTATGAAAAGGATATGCCATGTTGACTTTTTACAGCAAATGGTGAGAATTAGCCGCTATTGTACATTTACAGGGACGCACGAAGTAATTTTAATTTCCTCAAAATAGACATTTAAAGACAGTTATTTTAAGTGAGCTTTATTAAATTTATATAGTTTATTAAGGAACGCGATAGTAAAATATATGATGATTTAATGTTTATTTATAGAACTGCATAAAAAATATCTATACGTTATCGTCTAAGAGCAATTACTGCAAGAAAGGAATTTTGAGTTTCATTATAAATATTCATACTTAAATAAATATCCTCGCACATTTTAATGTGTTATGTGGTGTTTATAAATTTCCATTGATCATATACAAGACTATTTAAAAGTACTTGAATTAACTTTTATGGATAGGATTAGCTAAAAATACATTTTTAACGGTGCTGAGTAAGTTTAAGCTACACTAAATTTTACTCTATTGTGTGATGTGAGTATAATATCAATAAATTCATATACAGAGTTGCACAAAATGATATGTATATACTGTCGTATATGAATGGTATTTACAAAAATACGTTTTTAAGTTTTACTTACCCATCATACGTAGTATAGGATAAATCTTACAAAAAATTTTTTCCGGATTTACACGTTTTAGATACTGGAGATTCTGATAAACATATTTTTAGAAAAAAAAATTGCCGTCCGTCTGTCTGTCTGTAAACGCTCTATCTGCCGAACAAATTGAGATAGAGACTTGAAATTTTGTATTTTTTTAGTATGTAAAATAGGGACGAAGCCTCTTTAATATCAGTAATCTCGATAATCCGGAATTATTTTTTTTCAGACTCTCGAAAAATTCGTTTTGATGAAAGATATATAAAAATTTTCGATTTTTTTTTATTTTAAGACAACGACGTAAAAGGTAATAAAAAATTACATAAAGAACGAAGTTAATTAGGGTAGGTAGTTGCAGAGATGTTTGTAATCCTTTTTTCATATTCTTCGATTTTTAATAACCCTAAATCAGATATATTTTAATTAGAAATGAGACGCTTAATCCGATGCAATAAATTGTTAGTTAATATGATTATTATTTTTTGAGTTATAAGGATGTTTCTTTTACGCAATTCGGTACTACTTGAGTAGTTTCGCATTCTATATAATTTGTCGAAATGGGTTCATCAACCATTCATTAATAGACACTACTATATATATTAAAAACATTTAAATATACGCTTAAATTTTGTTGTGGAATCGCAATGCATTTTATAAATAGTTTCCGAATGTTTTATTTTCACATGTTATAGCATGCATATCCATGATGGGTAAGTATTACGGTGGCCCCCAACGACTAGTTGCAGAGATTTGTAAATTTGTATTTGTTAAATGCAATAAATTTTATTTCACTATCATCATTAGCATCATATATTTTTTTTTTTTTTATCCACTGCTGAATGTGGCTCGCCCTCGGGCTTTTTACTTTGTTTCCTGCCTAGAGTTTTGTCATTCAATTAACTCCAGCTATGTTTCTCCTTTCCTAGTCCTATATGGTTATGGTATGAAAATCTGTATATTTTACATGCCGTTGGAGAAAAAAAAAGTATGAGGATAGTGGCATTATCTGGACATTGAATTGGATTTTGAAATTTAATTAGTCTAGATCTTTTATAGATTTAAAAAGAAAAATAATACAACTTATTTTTGCTAAGGGATATAAAATAATTATAGATTAAAATAAAATAACTGTGATTTTAACAGACGGGACTCTCATGACACCCTGTGGAAGAAAATTTTTTATTATGCTTTTCAAGTTTATGTATTTAAAATTTTATCGCGAATAAATGGCAGTTTTCGTTAAAAAATCACAAAAAACTGCAAATTGTTTCGAAAAATCATTAAAAAACGACATTTTTTTTCAAAAAATCGCGAAAAACGGCAAATTTCTCCAAGAGATCGCGACAAAATGGCAGTTTTCGTCAAAAGGTCACGATAAATCAGCAAATTTCTTCAGAAGATCGCAAAAAAACGCCATATTTCTTCAAAAGATCGCGAAAAAACGGCTAACTTCCTCAAGAGATCGTGAAAAAACAGCAATTTTTGTCAAAAGATCGTGAAAAAACGGCAGTTTTTGTCAAAAGATCACGATAAATCGTCAATTTTGTTCAAAAGATTGCAAAAAAACGGCAAATTACTTCAAGAGATCGTGAAAAAACGGCAGTATTTGTCAAAAGACCTCAAAAAACGGCAGCTTTCGTCAGAAGATCATGATAAATCGGGAATTTTATTCAAAAAAATGTGAAAAAACGGCAAATTTATTCAAAAAATCGCAAAAAACGGCAAATTTATTCAAAAGATCTCGAATAAAGGCAGTTTTCGCCAAAAAAATCACGAAAAAAAACCTGCAAATTTCTTCAAAAAATCGCGAAAAAAACAGCAGTTTTCGACAAAAAAATCGGAAAAACGTCAAATTTTGTCAAAAAAGGGGAAAAAATGCAAATTTCGCCAAAAGTTCGCTAAATATAACATTGCGTAAAAAGATCGTGAAAAACCCGCAATTTTTGTCAAAGGGGGGGGGGACCTCTCTCCCCCTCTTTCGTACAATGTAAAGGTGTTAAAAATTCTGAGAAAAATTCTGAGAATTCTGAGCTTTTTAAAAGTATACTTTTCTTTTATGTCTATCACAAATACTTGAGAGGTTTGAGTGCATATAATATAATGCGAGGAATAGGTCTGCAGACTGTTTTTTAAGTTTTTACTTGCATTGCAGACTGCAGAAAAAATTCTGCTGTTGGGACTAATATTATTGCGTGTTTATACGATAATATTGCCGGATGTTTTCGGTCAGTTGAATGATGGTGCCCTTCCATTGAGTGCCAAAAGCAGAGGTGCGCCCTTGTTTACTAAAAGGTTGTACAGCCCTGGTATATAGGTATATTCTGATAAGGCGCTTCCGTGATTAGTTTTTAAAGTTCATTCGATATGTATAAAAGATGGAATGGGAGGCTCATGCCCCCCCCCCCTTGATTGATATAAATGGATTTTTCATGTAGAATTATAAGTTTTCGTTCAAAATTTTTTATATAAGATCATTCTGATGAGGCGCCTCCGTGATTAGTATTAAGTGTTCATTAGATAAGTATAAACAGGGGGAACGGGGGCTCTATACCCCCTCCCTTTAGTTTATATAAATGGGTTTTTCACGCAGAATTATTAGATCTCGTTCAAATCTTTAAATATTTTTAGAAACTTAATGGTTAAGTATAAAAAAGGCAGTAACTCCTCTTAAATTATATAAATAGGTTTTTATTAAGAATTTACCGATTTGCTCTGAATTTTGGATATAGATTTTATTGTATGATAAAGCATGCCGTGATTAGTTTAGGGGATTCGATTATTAAGTATTAAAAGGGGAAGTGGGGGGGGGGAGCTGTTTCCCCTTCTTAATTTATTTTTCGAATGGAATTAATTCTTTAAAATATAAGGCTGTAATGCATAATTAGTATGCGTAGCCTGTGAGCTCAATGCCATCAGTTTAATTGGACAATGTTCTTTTTATTTTGGTCTGAACTCTTCCGTTAGAGTAACGATCAATGTTCTTAGAAATTCACCCGAGTCGGGCCGGGTTCGGACCGAATTTTTAACTTTTTCCGGACCGGACCGAGCTCGGGCCTAAATTTTAATTTTCGGGCCAGGCCTTATCGGGCCAATATTTTTTTCGTTCGGATATTTTTTTCGTCGGACTTCCGTTCGGACCGGGTCGGGCTCGGGCGGAAATTTTAACTTTCGGGCCGAGCCAATATTCCTTTCGTTCGGGCCGGGCTCGGGGCTGGAAATTTCGTTCCGTGCAGACCTCTAGTTCGTACGGTAACGAAGTTTTTAAAATATCAAAATTGTAAATAGTTAATTACAATTAAAATGTACTCCAAACAATGTTCTCCCTATACCATTATGTAATGGAATACTTTTGTGTGGCCTTGTAAATCAATAACAAATGTTCTTTTCACCAAAGATTATGCAAAATGCATATTATAACACGTACTTTATAGATGCATATCATTTTTAATATGTTCGAATGAGTGTAACACTATTAAAATGCATTAGAAACATTTTCCCCCAATGACCGTAATGTAACGAATACTTTTGATAGTCCCTGTAATTGAACTATACATCCGATTTTGATAAAATTTGAAATAACTCGACAAAATATGTAATAATTATTTATATTAAATTTCAAACGATTAATATGCATTTGAAACTGTTTTCCCCATTGACCATAATGTAATGGAATAATTTTGATTGCCCATGTAACTGATCTATGCATCAGATTTTCATAAAATTTGAAATGACTCGACAAAATTGTGTAATAATTATGTTGAATTTCAAACAATTCGGTTGGGTAGTTTTTGCGTTGTTATATGCGGATGGACAGACGGACTGAACGACAACTATTAGGTGCGACGTATTTACATAATAACGAACGCACCTAAAAAACAGTCGCGAAATGTTAAAATATATTTAAAGGTTCATAAAAATTAAAACATCTCAAAAGGCAATATATACGTTATGCATTATGTATATATTGCCCTTTGCGACGCATTACAACATATATTGTGCTAAAATATTGGAAAAAATAATTCCTTTCACTAAAAGGTTTTTTTTTTTTTTTTTTTTTTTTTTTAAGAAAAGAAAAGGAATGAAATCAATCAATCAATAATGAGAAATAATTAGCAAAGGGTGGTACGTAATGCAGAACTTCGTTATGTAATGTGAACTATCTTCACATTAATTATTTTAACAATTAAGGTTTAACGTAAATACAAAGGTTTGGGGATAGCGTTAACAACATTTTACATGATAAAACTTTAATTCCCTTGAGATTCGTGTTAACCAGATGTGATCTTACTCACATTACTCACACTATGCACAAATCGGAATTGCGGAAGATAACGCCCTACTTAGAGAGTAAATTGCCAGAATCTGACCTTTGCTCCATGTGCGACATAAAATTTCCAATCCTAGAAATAAGAAAATGAAGTGTACTGTGCCAGAATATTTTAGGTATAAACAACGCGTATCTGTAAGCAATGCGGAGGTTTTACTTGCGCAATCAGATATACTGAGTAAAGACAGCAAGGAATTGAAAAAAAATAAGAAATTTTTATTGCCGTTTCGGATTTTCGAATGGATGTTCATAGAGCTGGTAAGAAGTAAAAAGAAAAACAAAAGATGATAATTGAAAACAGTGTTAAATTCAGGAGGTGGCCCGGGGGAGACATTCATCCCGGGGCATTGAAATGCCCCCCCCCCGGAAATTTTGAGATTTTGTGTTTTCAATGGTCAAATTGGCAATGCCCCCCCGGAGAAAAGTGTCTGAATTCAACACTTATTGAAAAGACTTACATCAAGAGATTCCACGTTATAAAAAATTTAAAGGAATTTGGGAAACTACATTTAAAATGGGCAGGTTATAAATGTAAAATCTAAAAGTGACAATTATGTAATTAGCTATTTTTAATGAGATTTACATTGTAAAAACTATAAAACAAATGTAAATTATTATTTAAATTTGTTGGGTGCTTTGCTCTTTCTCTAGTTCCCCCCCCCCCACACGCACACATTTAAAAACATTTATCACCACCTCTGTAGTACAAATTAAGTACAAACGAAAAGATTTTTGGTATATTTTTGTTGTTGGTATAATGGGACTTCCCATCGGACAGGCCATTCCTCCCACTATATAACACTTTATTATTATTATTCTAGTACAAATAAGGTGCAAAAAGAGACTGCTGGTATAAACGAGGCATTAATAAATGCCACTATTCTTTTTAAAGATCAGATGAAGAGTGGCCGCTTCTAGACTTCCCAATTTCAGTATAAACAGTTTATTACACTAGCACAAATGAAGTACAAACGAGAAGATCGTTGGTCCAAAAAAATAAACAGTCGGCGGTATTCAGTTTCTAAAATATAGAAATTGGAAATTCATGTTTCTCCAGCCCACTACTAAGAAAATTTTATCACTCAAGTACAAGTGACATAGAAACAAGAAATATTGCTGGTTTCAAAATGGTACAAACGAGGTATAAACGATAAGAGTTTATGCATATTTTTAAATATTTAGGGGAAAGGCCTGTTTCTACAGCACCTCTATTAAAAACTTTTTATTACTCTAGTACAAATGAGGTACAAACGAAAAAATTGTTGGTACAAACGGGCACAAAAAAATATAAACGATTGGCACTGCTCATTTTTTTTAATATTGAGGCGAGGGTCGTTTCTCCAGCCTCTCCTATAAAACTCTTTATTACTCTAGTACAAATGAGGTACAAACGGAAAGATTGCTGGTACAAATGGGTAAAAACGAGTTATAAACGATTGGCACTATTCATTTTTTTAAATGTTGAGGTGGGCGGGGCTGGCGTTTCTCCAGCCCCCCCTCCCCCTAAAAACTCTTTATTACTCTAGTACAAATGCGGTACAAACGAAAAGATTGCTGATACAAATGGGTACAAACGAGGTATAAACGATTGGCACTATTCATTTTTTTTAAATGTTGAGGTGGGTAGCTGGCATTTCTCCAGCCCCCCCCCCCTCACTAAAAACTCTATTACTCTAGTACAAATGAGGTACAAACGAAAAGATTGCTGGTACAAACGGGTACAAACGAGGTATAAACGATTGGCACTATTCATTTTTTTAAATGTTGAGGTGGGGGGGCTGGCCGTTTCTTCAGCCCCCCCCCCCCACTAAAAACTCTTTGTCACTCAAGTATAAATGAGGTACAAACGACAAGATTGCTGGTACAAACGGGTACAAACGAGGTATAAACGATTGGTATTATTGTCGAAAAAATTTGAGTTGGTGGGGGGGCTGGCGAAATGCACCTGTTCTTAAGTTATTCTTATCAGAAAAGACTTTTGAACATTTTTCACAAACAACGTTTTTATTCCCTGTATGGATGTTTTTTAGGTGTCTTCTTAAATTACTCTTCTTAGAAAATGTTGTGGAACATACTTCACAAACAAAGGGTTTGTCACCCGTATGAGTCAAGAAATGTCTTCTTAAATCACTATTCTCAGAAAATGCTGTGGAACATACTTCACAAATAAAAGGTTTTTCGCCTGCATGAATCATTATTATATGTCTTTTCAAATTACAACTCAGAGAGAATTCGTTTAAACAAATTTTACAAGCAAAAACTTTTTCTCCCCTATTAGTAGAGGAATGTTTTTCTTCATCCCCATTTTGTGGAACAAAGTACTGTTCACTGGTGGAAGATTTTTCTTCAACAGTTGATGTCATTTTCTTAAGCGAATAAGCTTAAGTAAGAGTATGAAGAGATCGTTGCCATTTTCATTCTACGAAATGCCTTCTGAGCTTCAGCAAAATGTTTTATCTAGCTTTAATCTAAAAACACAAACAAACGAAAAAAATTACAACACATTAAAAAAAAGTAGCTAAACTTTAACTATTAATAAAATATCAGATTTGATATTTTGCATTTCTTTAAACAGTAAAAAATCACATATCGTATTATCACATTATCTAAATAATGGGGAATAATATTGTCCACCTTTTTTGTCTAATAAAAGCACAAGAAAAAAACCGTTTATTGTTAAATCCATTATGAAAAAAAAACTATTAATAAATGGCTTTAAATAGGAAGTATTTCTTATTATCATATGATTTAAGATAATTTCATATAAGTGATATTTTTTGTTAATTCTTTTCTTAATTTAAATCACTAAAGTATGTAAATAAAAAAAGTATATACCTATCAGTATACTGCTACAAACATAGAGATGTAAATTTTTCGGAAAAATATAAATGGCGGAAAAAAACTGTTTTTTACCGTTTTTTTTTCGGAAAAAACGGAAAAGTTTGAAAAATTGATTTTTTATGATTGTTTCTCCCAAATAAATTATATTTTCCTAGAGAATATTAAACAATAAACATTTTTCCCTATTTATTTGTATTAAATGAAAATTATTTTCACTTTATATTACAAAATAAAAAGAAAGTAGCAAAGACTGCTTTTAAAAGTTTAGTTTTTTTTTCCGCAGCCTAAGAATTTTTATTAAACGCTAATGTTTTTTATATCAGATCTCTATTGAAATGATTTTTCAGTTACATGTTTAACTACCAATTGACCTAATGTAAAAACCTGAGTCAATATGTCTGCAGTTTGGAATGAAATAAACTATGCATTCCATTTACATAAGTATAGTTTTTAAATAAATGATACTAGTTTAAAGAAATTATTGCAGTTTTGTCATTATTATGAGCATCAGTATTCAAAAATTCCATTGTTTGTTTAAAAAATGTATATTTTTACATTATTACATTTTTTTCTTACAATTATAATTTTATTTCCTTTAAAAAATATGTTTAGTTTTGGTATAGCTTTCCAATCTCAACTCAAAAAAGTTTTGATTTAGTTTTATAATCTAAATTCAAACAAAACTAAGTTTTAGTTTGGCTTACACAGGTCTGCAACTAAAAAATAGCATAGGATTTATTGACTGTTAGATTTTTACTCACTGAAACCAGAAATTTTTTTTTTTTTTAATGTTTAATTAAATATATATTTTTCTTTTTATCCTGAAATCTAGTATTCTATTACTGAGTAAGAAACAATATTCAATAATGTTTCCATATGGTAATTTTATATTTCTAAGAGTGGAACTCAAAAGTTATGAAAACAGAACACTACAAATAGAAAATGCTCGCTATCTGAGGAATTAACAAAAACAGCTACATACAGAGATAAACTTCTATTGTGAATTACTGTGTTTTAGAAAACTACAAAAATTCGAAGTTTAAACAAGAGGGAAAATATAATTTGGATAATAGTACTTGTAATAAAATGTGGTTTTTTCTTTTTTTTTTCATCGCAATTGTACTTTTCTTATGAAAACTGCCCATGTTTTTGGAACATTACTGTACATTATGGAGGTCAATTTTAGACTCAACACTTTGAAAAAAACATTCAATTAATCAGCTATAACGAAATCTTGAAAAATGCAGCATAGTAATGCCGCCTATAGGGCAATTTACGCCAAAAACTGAACAACATTAATATAGATCAGGAACTATCTAAAGCTGTAGTTTGATAAAAAAAATCGTCCTTTAGACCTTGAGTTAGAGCTATTGCGATAATCATGAATAATGCAGCATAGCAGCGTCATCTGTTGAGCGATTTACACCAAAAAGTATTGAGCACGAAGTTATATCAAAGATTAAAGGTCCACGCACATAGCACTAACTTCTTGCGGTCAGGTGTCGCTATTTTTTATCTTTCGTGTCGGCACTTTGATGTATAAAGTGCTTTTTCAGTGAACTTTTTTGAACTTCAAGCGAGAAATTGAACTCGAAATCAGTTGACAGCTTTACGACTGAAGATTGGGTAGATAAAAGTTCTCCTTCCTTTGTCAGTTTGGCAGGACCACACTGTAAAAAATAAAGGGTCGATCTACTAAAAAAACTTTAGTGATCCTTGTAATTACTAAAAATTTTTTAGTAATCTTAGTCGGTTACTAGAAAATCTGTAAGAATTACTAGAAAAAAGTTAGCAATTAATAAGAGTTAATAGTTTTTTATTTTTAATAGCTATTACTAAAACTCGCTTGCTGTGGCCTTGATAGCATAGTGGTTATAGTAACGGACTCCAGGCTGAAAGGTCCCGGGTTCGATGCTGGACACAGCCAAATACGCCCCGAATGTAAGTAGTGTAAGTACTCGTTAATAAAGTGATTATGAAAATCCTGTCGGAGCAGGTAGCAATTTTGGTGCTGCCATCTATTGCGGTTTTGTCAAAAATCTATCGTTTCAGAAGTCTAGATGCAACTCGAATGAAGCTCCTGCCCTTCGGACGCACGTAAAGGTTATTAAAAATCATTTTGGAACTATTACTAAGTTTTGCTTGATGGTTCATACTAAAAATTTTTAAGTTAGTTATACAAAAAAATTTTTTGTTCAGTTTACAAAAGAAATGCTTGTTTCACTTTCAAAAAAAAAGTTTGTAATGGTTACTAAAGAATTCTGTGGAATACAAATTTACTAAAAATTTTTTAGTAACCTCTTGAATTTTTTTTTACAGTGCAGTCCCTCAAAAATCATTTAAAGAGGTTTTACCTTTGTACCCTTCTTAAACAAAGATTGATTGATTGCTCTTTTAGTGTAATAAAAACTAGTGCTGTTCGCTCGCACCCTAACTTAATCTGAAGTTTTATGAAAATACATACATTAGTTCTTGAGATAGAACTATTGCAGAAATTATGAAAAATGCAGCATAGCAGCGCCATCGGTTGGGCGATATACACTAATAACTAAATATCTTGAGTTTATATCAAGATGTATCTGAATCTAAAATTTTGTGAAATTATGTGCATCAGTTCTTGAGATAGAGTGCCCATAAAATTTTTGTCACATACAAACTCACAGAGTGACAGATATTTTCCAAAAACTATCAAATGGTGTTCAGGACCTTCTAAAACGTTTAAATACACCAAAAACTGCAAGTTAAAATTTTCACGGATTCAATACTTACTTCTTGAAAAGATAGAAAAAGATAATAAATGCATGCTTCAAATTTTATATTAAATTTTTAATTTTACCATTTCCATTAATCGACATATTATTGAAATAATTTTGCACATGAATTAATTTTTAAAAAGAGAAGTTGCATTTAATTATATTTCTAGATTTTTTTCATGTAATCGTGTTTTTGTGAAATTGTGAACTTCTTGTATATGCTTGTACAAAATACATTCAAAATTTGTGAATAAGAAATTATTACTATATTTATTCCTATTTAGACATTTTTAATAAGGTTATTTATACATATATACAACTTGATAAGATTCAGCTGCTATATGGCATGAGATTTTTTTTCTTCAATCACTGCATTTGCAAAAGATTCAATTTGTAGATTAAACTTTTTTCTGAAATGTCTATTTTCAAGAGAAATTTTGCGAATGGACTTGTGTTTTCAAACAAGAAAAAAATGTGAAGGATCCTTTCAAGTCTCCTCAAACAGATTTCTGCTCAGAGATCAGATTACCCACATTAAAGTTTTTATGTGGGACACTCAATATAAAAATAAATAAAATAAAAAGTATGAGAATGTAGCTATTACAAAATTTTCACTATATTATTTCATAAATGAAATTTCAATTTTTCCAGTTCGGAAAAATTGAAAAATAAGCCTTCGGAAAAAACTGAAAAAAAAAACCCGTTTTTTTCCCAATTTTTCCGTTTTTTTGCCGAGCATTCCCATTTCTATACAAACATATAAAAAATGTTAAAAATAAAATAAATAAACAAGTGGGTTAAGTGTTATCACAAGAGAGCTTCGTTTTTTAATTGTTTCATAACAACTTATTTTTAGTTAATAAATCAAAATTGTTAATTTATAATTATTAAATTCTTACATAGATGGTATCACTAATAAATTTAATTTTAAGATAAATATAAAAGGAAGCTATATTTTAATCAAATTTAAATCAAAGTAAATTATTTAAATAAAATCCAAATTTTTTTAAAAATACAAAAACAGAGAAAGAAATGTTTAAACGGAATTGACAATTCTGAATCATTCATAAATAGCATTAGTTTTTAAAATAGAATGAAAATTAATTTCCAGAAAATATTATGAACGATATCCTAATAATGGCAACAAGATGTAAAAATCTGTTTCATTAAACCTATTTTAATATGAAATTTTCAATTTCAGTACCGGCACTCGAACTAAGAACCTTCTGTTTGCTAGTAATATGCTTTTTTTACAAGCTATGCTGCCTACCCGCCAAATGTCGAAATTAAGGTTCTCTTTTAAAATTCAAATTACAAATATGAACGGATGACATTGAAAAAAAATCTAATTAACGTAATATATTTTAAGAAAATTTTATAATCTGTCGTACGACAAGAGATATTCAACTGTAAGTATGCAAAATTTGAAGTTTTTGATTTACACAATGGATACGGAAAAACAAACAGAGGAGAGAGATGAATAAAGTTTCGTCAGATAAATAAAACCCTATAAATAGATGCTGATATCGATGTGACTTGGAGAAGGGGAAATTCGAGGAATGATAATAAGAAAACATGATATCATATAAGAGGAGTGGAAAATTGCCAAATTGTCGTTAACATTATAAAAATTGAGAAACATGCAAATAAGGTGACATCGTTATATATGTACAGCCACGTACTTTTTAAACTTACTGAGAGTGATGCATTTTATATTAGAATGATAAAGCATTGCCTACTTAGCAAGGTAAGCATAATTTAAATAAACACAAACTCTCAACTGCATCATCAAGAACTTCCTTTAAAAAAAGTATATAGTTTATTGGCTTTGATAGTACCAAGATTCATTCAAAAGAAGTCCATCTGTTTAAAAGAATTATTTGGGAATTTTGAAAGATTTGATTAAGATGTCAAGAAATCTAGAACAAAGCTATTTCATTTTTAATTCTAGAAGTTGGGGTCAGTATTTTGAAAGGACTTTGATCTTTTGCATCATATTCTTAGTAATGTGGTTTAAATTTATTATTGGACAATAGATGGCACCACTGAGTTTATTTTAAGTGTTTTCATGAAATTTCTGAGAATTCTTGATCGTTTTCAGCTTGGATATAACTTCAGTTATGTAACATATAAATAATTTTTGACATTTTGTATTTAATAACATGAACTCATTAAGATGGTTTTAAAGATAAACAGAAATATCAATTTATATTTTTCGGAATTTTGTTTTTTAATCTTGGTTTAAAATTTTGGAATGAAGTGTGCCCTGGATAACAACTTGTTATTTTGTTTTCACATATGTATATGTGCATGCAATATATCTTAAATAAGGTTGAGTTGAAAATCAGACAAAAAGTGGATTTAATTATTGTGACTGCTGTTAAGATGTAAAATGTTCAGTAATAATATTTTAAACATTACACTGATCTGGAAACCATCATTAGGAGCCTGTTGAGCTAAGAACAGCAAGTTTATCTTCCCAAACAGCTCAATTCCATTTCTGGGAAAATTTTAATTTCAAATAAACTTAAGTCCCATTTGGAAGCTGCCTTTGAATTTGAAAAGAACTAAAATATGAGTAAACTTGATATATTTTTTAGAATACAAATAGATATTCTGAAAGTAAAAAACTATATCTTATCAGTTTTTTGTTATTGAGGTAAGTGCTTGCTCCAGGAAATTCTATCAATTTTTTTATAATACTGACCAGTTAATAATCTCATTAATATGTATAATAAATTTTGCCCAGCTTCTTATCTTTTTTTTTTTCACTACCTGTGAAAAGCCTGGAAAATGATTTGGATTTTGAAATTAGAAGTTCATTTTAAAGACTATCATATCATGAGATGGTGCGACACCAACTAACAGTGATATTTGGAACTAACCAAAGGAAGCACACTCTAGAAATATTTGTCCTCGTGTCCCTTGAAATTATAACCTCAATAGCTGTCACCTAACCATTATAACAGCTGTGGGTTAAAAATAGCAGGCTAAAAATATTTTATCCCTCCCAAAAAGTTCAACTCATCTCCAGATACAAATGTTCAGAGGAAATGTTCTCTTACTGAGAAAATTTTAATTTCTATTTCCGATATTCAAAGAAAAATATTTTTTGTAAATTATGTTTCAGAATATGAAAAATCTTTTAATGTTGTGTGAGACATTTTTCTAATTTATTGTTCTGAAATAGCATTATATAAAAATATAAATAAACATACACCTAATTAATATATTTCTACGACCAAAACCTGGCTGGGAAAGGAGATTTGAATACTCAAATCCTGGTAAAAACAATACTTGGATCTTCCCTAAAAATATTACTTCATGTTTTAACTTCTCTTTGAAACAATCCTCAGGAATTATTTTTCAAAAATGGAAATCAACATAAAACTGTGTACATGCTACATAATCCAAGACATATTCAAGCTAAAAAAAGTGCAGAAATTTAACAAAAACATTTAAAGTAATCTCAACAGTTCCACTTTTTATCCAAAAATAAATTAAAATAAAATTACTGGAATATTATTATTAGTCAATTTCTTTTTTCAAAATACTAATGCAAATTAAATAATATCATTATATGTTCCTTTGACTTATTAAACAAATCTCTAAAGATTCTTGAAAAACTACTTTAAATGAATGGATTTGTTTAAAAATAATCCTGGTATTATCAAAATCAATAAACAAAATACTTCCTTTATGGAAGGCTCCTGATAATGCAGTGGAGAGTTTATTATATTATAATATTATATTTATGAAATTTCAAACCTATCAAAGAGGAAACATATCATTCCAATATGTGAAGAGTCTATATTGTCAGTAAGTAAGTAAAAATTATCCTTACAGAATTTTACTCTTATTTATTTTTGTTTTTGCATTTCCAATCACGTGTATATTAAGTTAATTAATAAAAACATAATAAGATTTCTTAATTTAATATTTGTACTAAGAGTTGATTTCAGAGGGTGGTCTAGGGGGGGGGGGGATAACCTTCAACATCAGTGAGATATATCTCCCTCCTGGAATTTTCTATTTTTAACAAAAAAAAGGTGCAATTTCCCCTGCTCCTGAGCCATAAAATCCCTCTCAAAGAAAAGTACAGTAGAATCTCTTTAATTCGAAATCAGATAATTCGAATCTTCGCTTAATTCGAACTAAATATGAAGTCCAGAAATTTTCAATGGCAGAATAATGTAAAAAATTTTCATTAATTCGAACTCATTTTTTCTTGACTTCGTTTAATTCGAAGTAACGAGAATTCCGATTTTTCATTTTTCTTTCCTTTCTCACGGATTTCAGATAATTTGAATAGCTTTCTTTCTTTGATTTTTGTGAAAATTGTTCCGAACAAGTGTACATATAATCCCATGCATTTGATATCCACTTTATTAGTGCCCCGTCTGTCCATCAGTGACGTTTTAAATTGTTCTTACATTGTGCTTGTTTCTAATCTTTTAATTAGTTTATGTATTTATACATTCTAATTTAATATTAAGTTATATTCTAATGATAACAGACGAAATAAATTTAAAAAACACTATAATATTACTTTCTTTGTAATAGTACCATATTAAGCATGTTTTCATTCCACACTTTCCATAATTCGAACTTCAGATAATTTGAACATTTTTTGTGGTTCCAACGAGTTTGCCACCGAGAGCCCACTGTATGTCATTTTATTACTTATACCATTTTTACAGAATTATTAATAATGCTTCTTCTTATTCAGAAACTTGATAATCGAAAAGATAACTTAATTCTAGATAACTTAATAACTAGATAACTTAATTCTTATACTTTAAAAAAAGGAAGGATTCCATCTGCCCTTACTTCTTGAAAAAAAATTGATTTTTTAAAAATAAATAATGCAGTTTTTTTGCAATGTTAAACACACGACTACTAAGAATAGTTTATGTATTTAAATGTAGAATTACTAAATTAAACCATAAACAAACAGATATTTTTATGATATAGCATTTATAAGAAAAACACAAGTATTTCAAATACAATAACTAGACTTATTAAGTAACACAATGCATATCAATGTTATCAGAAAATTGTCAGGAACACAGTAAATATTTAATGACTACAAAAATATCGACAGATATAGCTATAAAATACATATAAACATGTAGGTTTAAACCAAAAAAAAAAAAAAAAAAAAAAAAAAAAAAGGAAAAATCAAAATTTGCTACAATTTTGAAAGATCTGTGTCAGTATTAAGTTTAAAGTTTATTTCTTAAACTGCAGAGTAAAATACAGTAGGAACAGGATCCATTTTTCTACTCATAATATTAAACATAATTTATGAAAATATGCATAATATTTACAGTAATTTTGTTATAATTCATTTTTGGTTTCCAGATAACGCCACTGAGGTTATCTCATGTGTTTTCATGAAATTTTTTTTACTTCTTTCAATTTCAATATGTCTTCAAGTATTTAACGTATATTTTTTTAATGATTTCTATTTTGGAAAATTGAATACTGAGAATAGTTTTAAAGATAAATTGAAGCATTGAGTCTTATATTTATTTTGTGATTTTAATTTTTACATGAAAATGTTCATTTACAATAAATTGTGTATTGAGTAGCAACTTAATTCTTTTATTTTTACATTATATAATTAATTTAAAAGAAACAAGTCATTTATTTATAAATTTTTTTTTATATAAATGCAGTAGATACGCAAGAATTTTTGGATACCTAAAATTGCACCTTGTTTCAGATGTAAAAAATGAAACCTACATTTATAATATTACTGTCAAAAATTTAAATTTTTTAGTTCACCATGCATCATACATTTTACAATGTAATTCTGGTTAGTGTAATTGAGCTTGTGCCTTCTCAAAAGGGAAGTAGACTCCCTCAAATCCGCAACTCTCTAAAATCCACACATAATTTTCAGATGTAATCAATGAAACATTCAGTTCAGATGTAGAGAAAAAAATTGACTTTCTTAGCTCTATATCAATTTCTTATATTTTTTAATTTGTAATTTTTCTTAATATTACTGAATTCATGTTTTTTTCATGAAGGAAGAATAAATTTATTTCTGAAAAATTCAAGATATTGTCAATATCACTGATAATCACAATTTTCTTACCAAATATACTTATAAATAATCAAGCTTTTTCGGATATTAAGTCTGTCTAAACCTGAAATAAAACTTCTTATTTTATGATTTTGATGTATATTAGTAATGTACCTTTATAAGGACAGTTTCATGAATAATTTAGAAAAAATACAATTCATTTTTAAAGTGAATATTTAATCATACATTATTGATTATTAACTTGACCTTTTATTACTTTAATCATATTAAAAATTATCTAAATTTTTATTATTTTAGTTTATTATTTATTTTAATATTTTAGTACATTGTAAGCACTAATTATATTTTTGATTTCATTATTAATTACACTCAAATCACTGTTTTAAAAAAAGTAAGCAAAGCAATGACCAGAAATCTGCAAAATTTTAAAATCTGCACAACCTCTGGTCCCAAGTTGTGCATATTTGAGAGAGTCTACTGTATTTACACGTTACTACATTAATAGAATCAGTATCGATTTCAGGGGTGGTGGAGGCATCTCTCCGACGCAGTGAGATACCCCCCCCCCCCCTGCCAGAAGATTTGAAATTGAATGATTTCAATGGTAAATATTTAATCATACATTATTGATTATTAACTTGGCCTTTTATTATTTTAATCATATTAAAAATATCTAAATTTTTATTATTTTAGTTTATTACTTATTTAAATATTTTATTATATTGTAGGCAATCATTATAGTTTTGATTGCATTATTAATTAACATTCATATTACTGATTAAAAATATAAACAAAGCAATGATCAGAAATCTGCAAAATTCTAAAATCTACAAAATATTTGGTCCCAAGCTGTGTGGGTTTGATGGAGTCTTACTGTATAAATTTATATCTGAAAAAATTCAAATAGAAATGATAATCATAATTTTTTTTATCAAACACAATTCTCTATCAATCTTTTAATAGCTTTTATGATCAATAAAATGGCTAAACATGAAATAAAATTTTGTTACATATTTTAAGATTCTGATATTAATTATTAGTGCACCTGTACGAGGCAAGTTTCATTGAATAATTAAATAATAATAATAATAGTCCTGTATTCTTATGCTTTATTAATTATTTACTTCAAGTAAACTTTAAAAAAATCCTTAACGTTTACTAGTTTAATTTATTATTTTATCTTATTGTAATTATTCATTATAATTTCAAATGCATTATTACATTCAAATTACTGCTTAAAAAATGGGTACAACAAAATACTAATAGATTATCCCATTGATAAATTATACAAATTGCTAAACTAACACAACTGAAAAAATTTTTATTTTAAATAACAACAGTACAACATTAATAAATACAAATAAAAATTGAAATTAAAAATCATCTGATGATGTAAAAAACACTTGTATCAGTTTAACTATGTCAAGTGAATGTGCCATTTACAATTATCCATTATTGGCATTTAAACTTATAGTTTGGCAAATGTTTTTCGATAGATGGGTTAATAAAGTAAAATCAAAAACTGTAAAAAAAAAAAAAAAAAAATTAGAAATGTACAAAATTCTAAGTTCTGAACAACCTCTGGTAACAAGCCGCATAGCTTTAAGAAATTCTATTATACATTAAAAACCATTATATATGGGTTATTCTCTGCAATAGTGCAAAAAGTGTTTCCCAGCCATACAAATGCTCTAAATTTCATTTTATTTTTATTTGTTTATACTTTTATTAGACGGTCTAAAGTTTGTTTATTAGAGACAGGGAGTAAAATTTAAAAATAAACAAATTTAATGTTTAAAAATGTAAGATATATCATGCAAATATCATTCCCTCACCTCTCCCCAACGCATACTATCATACTTTACTGCCTGATTTTTTCCATTCAGAAATAAAAAATAATTAAAAACACCCAAAGCAAAATAAAGTTCTTAATTGGTACCTTACAAAAAATAATAAAAATATTATTTTTTACTATAATTATGTAGTCTACTCAATCAATTATATGTTTCCCCATGTTAGACTATCATTTCCTCACACCTTGCTATAATCGCAAATATCCTATCACTAAAGATGAGCAGCAGTCTAGCATTCTTCACAGAGAGAAAGCTAATTTGAGTATTTGTCAGTCCAGCAACATAAATTGGTGGTGTAAGTTTTTGTTAATTTTCTAGAAATTTTTTTCAATCAGAAAATCGGGGAGTATTTTTATTAGCAGTCATTCCCTCATGCAGAATGCTAAATTTTTAGCAATTTTCAAAATTTTTTATTTTATCATACATTATATATTATATGTGTTCTTCTTTAAGGAATCAGTTTGGTTTTTTTCCATAATTTTGCATTTTTCCTGACAATTAGTAAAAACATCTTAATTTCATCATTCCCTCACAAATTTATTGTTATGAGTTAATGATAAAGTGAATGGGAAATATGTATTTTTGTTTAAAATTTTATAACAATTTCTACTGCTATTTAAATCTTCAACAATTGACCAATTACCAGCAATTTATCCAATTTTTATGAAAATTTACCTATGTAACATTCAAGTCAGACTGCTTGGTCAAATTTGCAGTATTGTAGAGAATAACCCATGTATAAATATATAAATTCATATGTAAACAAGCATAAAGTTCATGAATTTTGTTTACCTAGCTGATGTATGTTTTGGCAACGAATCTCACTTTCTTAAGCCAAATTCAGTGCACCTTTCTTAAAAATGTCAAGGACCCTGTAGTGAAAAAGTAGCATACTTTTTTTTAATTCATGAATCATCAATAATGATTCAATTCAACTATAAACAAAACATAAAAAATAGATAAAGTAATAGTATTATCAATAAACAATGTCCGTTGTAAAATGGAAAACATCAACTTTACAGCTGAAAACAGATAATTTTAGAAATCGACATTAGGAAAGTAAAGTAAGAAATTTTGTAGTAACTGGTTCCAATTGGTTGTATACATATTTTTTGCTACTTTATATGGATGAAGATTCTTTGCTAAATACTAAATGTTATTTTTAACACAATCTATTTTATTGCTGAAGTTATACTAATTGAATATTTCCAATTGAGTGCAAAAAATGGCCAGTTCAGGAATCAAACCCAGCTGCATCCAGGATTAAATGCTTTTTTGTGAAATCTGTTCTAAAGGATTTTCCAGACATTGTCATCTAGAAAGAAATTTTTTGATTTAGACAATGTTAAAAATGTTTTGTTTGTGAAATATGCTCCAAAGAACTTTCTCAGAGTAGTTATCTAATCATTCATAGTCATACAGTAACAGAAAACTCTTTATGAATTAAATATTTCAAATTGAGCAAAAAATTGTGCAGGTGTGAAATCGAACCCAGATTCTTGACTTATCGGGTCAATGCTTTACAGTTTAATCTAATGAGACCGACTATCGACAAGTATATTTTACTTAGATAACTTT
This sequence comes from Maratus speculifer, assembly GCA_964019185.1. Taxonomy (NCBI): domain Eukaryota; kingdom Metazoa; phylum Arthropoda; class Arachnida; order Araneae; family Salticidae; genus Maratus; species Maratus speculifer. Next base: position 5,170,938 of record CAXHSM010000349.1, on the reverse strand, counting down.
ATTGGTAATAACATTTAATTAGTCATTTAGAGAGCTCAACAGAATAAAGCACAGGTAAAGGAACTCCATATAAATGATGGGCATATATTGATCAACTATTATTTCTAACATAATCTAACTGATTGGTAAAGCTATTATACAAATTGAATACTTCCACTGAAGAAAAAAAAATGCCCATTCCAAAAATTGAACCAGTTTCTTTGGCTCCAAATGCTTTATTCTTTAAGCTAACTGGGCCAATATCTGGTGAGCATATTTCACTTAGATAAGGCATTGGCCCTGTAAGTCTAATAGACGACCTTACTATTTTTCAAACAAAATTATCTTAGAATGTCAATAATATGAAATTTGGTATTTTTTTGGTATATGGCCACCATTGTTGCCAAGCATAATAGTTGCCATAAAATGAAAACCACGTGTATTGAAACATTTGAAAAATAAAAGAAAGAGCATTGTTGATAGTAAAGTGAGCATTTAAAAATTACAGTAGAATCCCGATAATCTGTATCGATTTTTTCCTTTTTTTTTCAACTTTGAGAAGCGATTTGCGAAAATTTTTTTGTTTTATTATTCAGAATACAACGATGCAACAAGTTAATGCTAAAGAAATTAGCCAATCGCTTCTCAAACTTGAAAAAAAAGCGAAAAACCCGGTCCGGATTATCAAGGTTCTACTGTAATAACATTTGAAAATTATTGACTTTTATGAACAATATTATTAAATCACAAATATATACTTAAAATAAGTGAAAAAATAACTGTTATTCAGTAAAGTAATAAAATAAAACTCATATTAAACTGCTGGCATAAAATTGCAGATACCTTCTAGCAGAGTTTCCCCCAGAACGTTTCAGGGAGGGTGACGTGCCCCTCCTGCCCTTTAGTTTAAAAAATAATGTCCCTATTGACCCTCATCCAAAAACTAGTGCCCCTCCTGCTGCTCATTAGGAAAAATAGTGCTCTTCTTTCCCCTCATTTGAAAAAATGCCCTTATTATTGTTGTGTCCGTACTGAATGCACACATGCTAGTTGTCTTCTCATTCATATATACTTAAGGGTGTATTTGAAAAAATAATTTTCCACCTTCAACAGCTTGAAATTTTTCCTATACATTTTCACACACATTTTTAAAAGCTGAAGCATGAAACTTGCTGGGGTGATTTTTGAAGTGATGCATAAGATGCAGTGTGATATAATTTTTTGCTGAATTCATTAGAATTTGATTAATAAAACACAGAAAAAACACAAATTTTGTTAAATGACCACCGACAAAAGGCTAATTTTGTCAAATGATTGCAGAAAAAAATACAATTTCTCAAAAGGCGTTGAAGAAATGCAAATAAGTGCAAATTCCATCAAAATGCCTTAGACAAATTCAAATTTTATCAAAGGGTGTGGAAGAAATGTTTCTTTTTACAATCTTTTGACAAAATTTGTCGTTCTTAGTGATTTTTTGATGAAGTTTCCTTTTTTTTTGTGACTCTTTGTGAAATTCATGTTTTTTTCATCATGATCCCTGAACGAAATTCGTATCTTTTGACGATATTCTGTCTGAAATCGTGTATTTCGTGCAATCCTAATTGATGAAATTTGCATTTTTATTTTGTTTATTTATTTATTTTTCAATAATTTCCTTTTTTTTGCAACCATTTGTTGAAATTGGTGATATATTTTATGTCCAAACTGTCAGAGTTTTGACCGATTTCATTAAATTTCAAAAATATATATATATTTCATCATTTTGGGAAAAATCTGATAGAATCACAGAGGTAGTTCAAAGGAAAAAAAAAATAAAATACAGGGAAAATGTTGAAAGGTTACAACAGAAGTGGGAGAAAGGGGAGAAGTAATTCCATTCCCGGCACAAAGTTATGTGCTCTTTTTTTTCATGCCCCATTTTGAAATTTGCATTTCTTCACGATCATTTAACGAAATTCTCCTTCTTCTTTGGATTGTTTGATGAAATTTATTTTTTTTTCACAATCTTGTAACAAAATTTTCCGTTTTTTGCAATCTTTTAGCAAAATTTGTCGTTTTTCATATTTTTTAACAAAATTTGCCGTTTTTCGTGATCTTTTAACAAAATTTGCCATTTTTCGCGATCTTTTAATAAAAATTTGCTGTTTTTTCGCGATTTATTAACAAAATTTGCTGTTTTTTTACGATTTATTAACAAAATTTGCCCCCCCCCCTATTTTATCAAACTTCTGATCTAATTTTTGGATTTTTACCCCACTTTTTTGGTAAAATTTCCGTTTTTGAATGAAATTTTTAAACCATGTCTCTTATTCATCTGCTTAAAGATTTTTGCACAACTGATTGACAAATCTCCCTCTCAATCAAATAACAACTTTTTCCTGTCATAAATGGACAAATTTTGGGATTTTTTTTTCCCTCTTGTAACTAGTAAAGAAATTGAATCAAATGGCTGTTTCAAAAGAGGAAAGAAGATTTTAGATTCAACTCTATAAAAATGCACTTAAAAATCAAAAAAGTGCCTGAAGAATCTAAAAAAAGTGCCCTTTCCACAACAGTAGAGCCCTGCTTCTTTTTAAACCTGGGGGAAACTCTGTTTCTAGCATTACAGTAACCATTTCATTTTTTGAATGAAGACGTTGATACATGAACTCTATGACATACGACTCTAAATGATGACGAACATTCCAGTTGTAAACTTACAGCAGTGCAAAACACGAACATATTTGTAATACAAAAAATAAAGTTGGTGTATAAGTATTATTGGCACAATTGTACTTTAGATGGATTGGATAATACTATGTAAGTACAATTATTTCTTTTTGTATAATTTTAATTATAGATTAACCAAGGAAATTATATTAGCAGTAACATATTTTAGTAAAGAAAGTGACATTAATAAATTGATGCTTTACAAGTTACCTAATATTAGAAAAAGGACGAGACAAAAGACGCCAATGTAAGAATGAATTGTGGAATTTTATATCATGATTCATTGAAAAGGATTCATTGACTCATTAGAAAAGGATTGATTGAAATTTTTCATTGAAAGCATGGAGATGACTTAATTTTTTATTAATAAAAAGTTGGAATGTTAGTATGATTGGCACTCTTTTAAATCTCTGGTTGTGATATTGGCCATCAGACAGCTATGAACAGAAACAAGCTTTACCAAAGAATCTAAGCTAATTGCCGTGAATATTATAATACAAATAGTGTCAAATTTTATATCCCTGAAAATATTTCAGCGTCAGATTCACGAATTTTGACTATTGCTTTCTACTACTTTTTATAAATACGTATTTTATTTTTTTAATTGAAATTATTTAAGGATTGATTTATTATTCACGAATGATTTCTTCTATCGTGAGTCATTCATTATATAGGCGTCTGTTCCTTAGTAATTAGTGAACTCAGTTACAATCACTTATTTTTAAAATCATTTTACTGATCTTCCTTTTTTATTAAAATAATTTAACGGTAAAATATGTCATTTTAGTCATACTTCTATTGAAAGTTTTACACCTCGTGATTTGATCATATGGTGACATAAAATTGCATGTGTCACAACATTCATTTTTGCTAACATTTATAATCGTTTAAAATATTCCGCACACAAATAAACAGAATGTTTGGCTAGTTGAATAGCAACGATCAGGTAAGTAACTAAAATACACTAAAACTAAAATGCACTATAAAAACAATGCTTTGAGTTATTACTTAAAACTTTTAAAATTATTATTATTATGCCAGTGAACATATTTTTCTTATATTCTATAAGAAATATTTTAAAATCAAAGAGAAATTTTGAAAAAATATTTTACAGTCCTGTGTATTTCTCAGAGAAATACTATTAATTCAAATGATGGTAACTCGTCCAATATAATATAGTCTTTCTGTATCATCCAGATGGTGTCAAATGGAATTATACTAATTAAAATAACCCTTAATGTGTAACAATTATCAAACATAGTACATCTTATAAGAACTATATTGTAATGATAATAATATGTAATATCGTTTATTTATGGGTTATTTTTTAATACTTCATTTTTATTTTTTGTTATTTATTATATTTTATATATTAATTTGATTTTTATTATTTACCATTTTTAACTATTTTTTTTAAATATTTAATGATGTTAAATTACTGTTTTGAATTTAATTGGCAATAATAAACATGTTTGATAACCCTTTTTGTCAATTCATCTCCTTACCTGTATAATGTAATGTATTGTTTCTTCTGATTAATAACGAATTTCTACAAATAAACTTTACACCAACAAATTCTTTACTTTGAGATATTTTAAGGTGAGAATAAATTTAAAATTTTCTTTACTTTGTGAAATTTTAAAATTCATGGTTTATCTTTCTAGTTAAAACAAATTAATAAAAATGTATTACACTGTTTTAAAGAAAGTATTGTAAAATAAAAGAGAAGTTTTGAAGAAAGTGAAAGAGAAATTTTAAAGACTGCTTATTTATCTGGCAGGGACTCGAGTAAAAAAATATAATAATACAATATTTTTGAATGGTGGCATCTCAGGAAGATTTAAAAATATTAATGTTCCTTTTTGATTTAGCAAGGAACTTTTTTAAATGCACCAAAAGTATAGTGTCTGGAAAGGGCGATCCGTTTCAGAAATTATAAATATACAGGTTGTTCTTAAAATCTTGGAACAAACTGATAATGTAGTTTGCACAAATATCCTTTGTATAATAACAATATCTGAATTCACTTATTCTATCAGAAATACAATATTTTATATTAAATATACAGGATGTATCACTACAGTATGAAATCAAAAGTCTCAAATCCAGACATCCAAAATTCAGAACTCTTCAAAATCCGGGCGTTTTGCTAATTGACTTTATATATATATATATATATATATACATATATTACCAAAAAATACCGTTAATCCACCCCCCCCCCCAACGGGACGAAAAATCGTAAAATAATTAAAGGGGGGGGCACTAACACGGGATTTTTCCGCGATCGTTTAACAAAATTTGCATTTTTTGCGAGATATCTACAGGATTTTTTTCGCGATATTTGACGTGATTTGCAGTGTTTTATTGCGATATTTGACGTGATTTGCAGGGTTTTATTGCGATATTTGACGAAATTTGCAGGGTTTTATCGCGATATTTGATGAATTTGCAGAGTTTTTTCGCGATACTTGAAAAATTGTGCGTTTTTTCATGGGGATGAATCATGATGAAATGAATGAATCATAAATTCTTGAATGAATCATGAATTTTGATACTTGAAGCAATTTTTGAAAAAAATTGCGCTTTAAAAAAAAACGTAAATTCTGTCGAAAAAACGCAGAAAAAATTTGAATTTTGTAAAAAAAAAAAAATGCCAAAAAACATGAAGTCTAATAAAAAATCCCGAAAAAAATGCAATTTCATCAAAGATTCATGATTCACTCATTTCATAATGATTCATATCGTTCTCAATCACCTTCATTTCCGGATAATCGGTCCTCTACTGTACTTACTTCTTGAAAAGATAGATTAAAGTAATAAATGCATACTTCAAAATTTTATGTTGAATTTTTAATTTTATCATTTCCATTAATTGACATATTATTGCAATAATTTTACACATGAATTAATTTTTAAAAAGAGAAGTTGCATTTAATTACATATCTAGATCTTTTTCATGTAATCAAGTTTTTGTGAAATTGTGAACTTTTTGTATATACGTGTACAAAATATATTCAGAATTTTTGAATAAGAAATTATTACTACATTTAGGTTCCTATTTAGACATTTTTAATAAGGTTATTTAGTGCATACATATATGCAACTTAAATAAGATTCAGCTGCTGTATAGCATGAGATTTTTTTTTCTTCAATCACTGCGCTTGCGAAAGATTCAATTTGTTGATTAAACTTTTTCTGAAATGTCTATTTTCAAGAGAAATTTTGCAAAGGGTCTTGTGTTTCAAACAAGAAAAAAATGTGAAGGATCCTTTCAAGTCTTCTGAAACAGGTTTCTGCTCAGAGATCAGATTATCCACATTAAAATTTTCATGTGAGACACTCAACATAAAAATAAATAAAATAAAAAGTATGAGAATGTAGCTATTACAGTTGAACCTCGAAAATCCGGAACCGTCGGGACCGCGGCGATTCCGGATTTTCGATTTTTCCGGATTTTGGAGGTTTATTAAAAAATCCTTTTTTATGGCTATATAATACTGTAAAATCCCGATAATCCGCTCTTCCCGATCAAACGCCACTCCCCACTTTATAAAAAATTTGAAATTTTCAAAAAATCCCGAGAAAGCGCCCTCCCTCCCGATTCTCAAAGGCGATTGAGAGTGAGACGAATCATTATGAAATGAATGAATCATGAATCTTTGATGAAATGTGCGTTTTTTCAAGATTTTTTAATTGATTTCATGCTTGTTTTGGCTTTCTTTTTCTTTACAAATTTCTCCGTTTTTTCTGCATTTTTTCGACAGAATTTACTTTTTTTTAACCCAAATTTTTTCAAGTATCAAAATTCATGATTAATTCAACGATTCATTCATTTCGTCATGATTCATTACTGTAAATTTTGTTGAACGCTTTTTAATTTTTGTAATACCGTATTTTCGGGCGTATGAGCCGCGGCGCATACGAGTTTAAAAGTATAAAATATTGTAGGTGCGGCTCTTACGCCGGGGCGGCGGGTACGATGATTTTTTTTTTTTTTTTTTTTTTTTTGTCAAATGATTTTGACACTTTTTTTTTCGTTTAATCAACAATTATATGCTCTCAAATTGGTATCAAAACATTTGAAAACGTCTCTCAACCGCAGGTGTCCGTGATGCGTTAATTGTTTATTTTTAAACAATCAACATTATTCAAAAATAATGTTGGTCTCACCGGTTCTCATGTTAAAAATTATTATATTTTCCCCTCATCTATTAATGATTTTACCTGTAGGATATTGGAATGTACAGCTGTCACATTTTTTTCTTCTAATGATCCTCCTTCCAGTTAGAAAATAAAACTGCCCAAAGAGAGCTCAAATCCCGGTATAGAACTCTTTTGAAATAGACTTCCTATACATAGTAAAAACTTTAGAGAGCAAGATTTTTCTTTATTTTTTTCAATAACTCACTCTTTTTTTATCCGGCAAAAATAATCCAAACTTTGAAACCGGTCGAATCAGCAAGTTTTTTTTCCCCCAAATGAGTTAATTCAGGTGATAAACAACAAAAACGGGCCTGGCGAATAATAAAAAAATAATAAAAGGCCGACTTCCGTGATAAACATTTAAAAGAAGCCAATAGAATATAAACAATTTTCAATGCATATGACTTTGCAAGAATAAGTTTAAATGTGCTACACGAGTCGATGTTAACTTGGCAACTTTAAGGGCTATTTCACCCACGTGCAAACATCGGCTAACTAATGTTAATCTCAAAGAAAAAAAAAGTGTCATTCTCATTCCATTATTTTTAAATGATATTTTTTGCTTTGGATAACGGAAGTCAATCTCCACAAAGAGTCTTTACTTTTTCGATTTTGTTTACAGGTTTTTTTATTAGTATACTTTCACTTTCGAAACTGGTTCTAAAAGTCAAAGTATACCACTAAAAACATCTGTAAACGAAATCGAAAAGGTGTCTTCTTAGGGATCAACATCTCAGATATAAAATACAAAGAAATCATTTAAGCATATTGAAATGCAAACGCATTTGAAAAAAAAAAAAAAAAAAAAAAAAAATCCATAGGATTAACATTAGCGAGTAGATGTTTTTACTTGAGTGAAGCAGTCTGATCTATAGGGGGGGGGGGATCAGCTCGGTCCGGCCCATATAAAATAATAATAATAATTAATAAATAAAAATAACAATCCGGCACCCGGAAAATTTAAAATATCCGCATCATCCAAGTGAATTTTTTCAATAGATTAATTTTTACTATGATATGGTTAAAAATTGTTTCGTACGAAAAGTTCTGAACAAAACTACTTATTTTATCCTTTTTTTTTCCTTTTACTATGTTTATTTTTAAAGAAGTGCCTAATAAAAGCACTCAAGTAAGTATTTATAACTATAAAGCAAACGTGCAATTTTGTTATCTCTTGTTTCTGCTAATAAAAAAAAAAAAGAGAGAGAGACACTGGTTATTTAAAGTCACCTTTTCTCCTCATCCTCTTCATGACTCAATGTGCGGACATGTTGCCCTTTGACCTTGATGCATAAGTCGGCTAATATCGCATTGCTTCTGTTTTGTTTCTTTGAATACAGTAGAAAAAAAAAGAACGAAAATAGTTTTTTTTTACGCTAAGTAGATTTGTGGATTTTTTTTTCTTTTCTTAATTTATATCTTCATAATATAATCATCGAAATAACTTAAGATGAATATAAAGTCTAAATTTGAGCAAGAAATATTTAAACTTACAAAATTTTTGTAAATGAACAAGGATAGATGCGTATGTACCAAATAAAAAATAAACTAATCTACCACAAAAGGAATCATTAAATCAATTATCAATAGTTAAAATATTAAATAAAGATATGCAGGTATATATTTATATAAAGGAATTTGTAGTGCTGTAAGCTATTTAAGAATCGATTTTTTGCCGCAGGCATGATAAACAATTGTGGATTGTATTCGCTGTGGATAATGATTTGTAGTATTATACAATGGTTATATATATATTTATTAATCAATTGTGGTTTAACATGTGTAATTTAATTTTAGCATATGTGCTGTGTTTCAATGTAATTCGTATTTTATTATTTACTTCACCAATTTACTTGATCGTCATTTCTTTACACTGAGGAAAAAGTTGCTTTTTTTGGGGGGGGGGGGGCATGATATTGTTTTAAAATTATTTTTTAACAGATCTCGAAAATACGGTATCGCCGTGATCCCGCTGATTCTAAAATGTTGAGGTTCAACTGTATCATATTTTCGTTAAGAGGCTACTTCAGTCAAGCGACCCGCTCGTTAATGCTAATCCTATGGGAAACATTTATAAAGATATTTCGTTTGAATTTAAATATTTTTAAATGATTTTTGCATTGATTAACTCTGATAGATTTGTAGAAAGAACATTTTTCGCTTTTTGCTTACAGGTATTTTTCAATGAGGGCACTTTCATTTTGGGAGTCGGTTTCGAAAGTGAAAACAATCTTCAAAATCGAAAAAGTATAAAACGATCTGCATATAGATGGACTTGAACTATCCAATGCCCAAAAATCATTTAAAAATATTGAAATGCAAACACGATATCTTTATAAATTTCATCCATAGGATTAGCATTAAGGAGGTCTTTGTGTGTGACTGAAATAATATCTTAACTTAAAAAAAAAAAAAAAAAAAAATCCTACACTAAAATTAATTTGAAAAAGTCTTTGATCGAAAATCTGAAGGATTTTTGCTGGAAAGAACTAGAACTTTGTGGTGTTAATAGTGTTATTTATGACGGCCGATTATCTGCAGGAGGGATATAGGCCCTAGGATAAGTGCCCTCCGTGGGGGGTCTTTCTAAGGGAACCTAAACCGCATTTACACAAGGATGACCAAGATTCGAAGAAAAGTTTAGAACTTTGTGGAAAGAACTAGAAGTCTGTGGAAAGAGCACTTAGAATTGAACGCTACTAGGAAAAGATGCTAGGGAGGAAGCTAGCATCCTGCTGCGCTCCTCTCATTGGCGCAAGTAATTGCGCCTATTTCCGATTGGATTTTAATTGCGTACTACAAACACGTTTTTTTTTTTCTTTTTAGCTGAGAATTATTTTACGGTACTGTTCTGCTCTTTTTGTCTGACGCTCTTATTTAAGCAATTTATTTTTTTTTTTCAAGTGAAAATGGCTCCCAAAAAGTTAAAAAGTTACACCGCCGCTTTCAAGCTTGCTGTGGTTGATAAGGCAGAGCTAATAGGTAATCGTGCTGCAGGACGAGAATATGGAGTTGATGAGCGTTGCGTAAGGAGATGGAGAGCTGAAAAATCTATTTTGAAGGAAATGCCAAAATCTAAGAGGGCACGAAGAAGTGGCGTTGTTGTTTGGCCAAATCTGGAGAGAAATTTAGCCAAGTGGGTAAAGGAGCAAAGGGAAAAAGGAATGCCCGTTTCAACTGTTCAGATACGGTTTCAAGCGAGGAATATGGCATCGAACATGGGATTTACAAATTTTAAAGGTAGTCCCAACTGGTGCTTTAGGTTCATGTCGAGAAATAATTTGTCTGTAAGAACCAGGACAACTGTGGGACAAGAACTGCCTGCAGATTGGGAAAAGACAAAAGCATCTTTTTTAAAGTATGTCGCTGAAAAAATCAAGGAAAACAACTTTTCAACAGCACAGATTATTAATATGGATGAAGTTCCATTAACTTTTGATTGCCCCCCCAGTAGAACTGTTAACACCATTGGGGAAAAAACAATCGGCATCGTAACAACTGGTAATGAGCGAACCTCATTTACCTGTGTTTTAGCTTGTGCTGCGAATGGAGACAAATTAAAACCACTAATTATTTTCAAGCGCAAAACTATGCCTAAGGCAAATTTTCCTTCCGACGTCGTAATACGGTGTAACGAAAAGGGATGGATGTCGGAGGAAATCATGTATGAGTGGCTGGCGGAAGTGTGGAGGAAAAGAAAAAATTCTTTTTTTCAGCCTAGTGGGCTTCTTATTATGGACTCAATGAGTGCCCACAAAGGTGATTCCGTAAAAACTGCTTTGAAAAAAGTCTCAGCCGAGCCAGCAATAATCCCTGGCGGATTAACTAAAGTTTTACAGCCTCTTGACTTGGCTGTGAATAAATCTTTCAAGTCCAAAGTAAGAAAACTGTGGGAAAAATGGATGATGGAAGGGCTACATTCATTTACAAATTCTGGAAAAATGCGCAAAGCCACTTACGAAGAAGTAGCGTCGTGGGTTTCATCGGCATGGAAAGACATTAGTGCTAAAACTATTATGTCGGGCTTCAAAGCAGCCAATATCATGGAAAATACAGTTAGTGATGATTCATCTGAATCTGATGATAGTGAAGATGAAAATTGTGACGTATTAACTGATAAACAATTTTTAGAACTATTTAATTCCGACAGTGAAAATTCCGATTTTGATGGATTTGAAGATTTTTAAACATGTTGATAAAATCTTGTATATATTTTTTTCTATATTTTCACTTCATTCCAATAATAATTTTTCATATTTTAAAGATATTTTGAAGTAGTGTTCTCTTATTATATGTAATCCAATATTTTTTTAGAAAATTTTATAAATATTACAAAAAATTGAAATCTTAATATTAAAATTACATACCTGCTATTTATAACGGATCAGTGATAGGAAACGTTATTAAATTGAAAAACAAATACATAATAATAATAAATCAACAGTCAAGGGAAAAATGATTCTGCAATATTTACAGGTAAGATTATAATATTATAAATAAGTTTCTGATATTTATTATATTTTTCTCTGTTTGTTATTGATCCAGTGACAAAATGTTGCTTTTTTGCAGTAATCTGAGGAGTTAACATAAACTAGTATGCATTTAAAAAATATTTTCTTATAGCAATACGCTTTATTACATCACATTTTTCAGTAATATTTTTACTACAGTTTTTAAGGCATTTGCATACATTAAATCTAAGTGTCTTTCGTCCAATGATTTTTTTCTTCAACAGCTTATTTTATTTATTTTTTTCGTCAGTGTCTCTATACGATATTTCTTTACATTTTAAATATATTTTTTAGGCACTTAAGTGAAAAAAAAATTTTTTTAACTGTTCAAGTGAAAATATTTTATATACTGTAACAGTCTCTAAAATCTGGAAACCTCAAATACAGATAGCATAAATGATCATCAAATGTTTTATATTTATATAGTTCAGTTATCCTATCTTATCGACAGATGGCAGCACCAAAAATGTATTTAACTTTTTAGTATAATCTAGATTATATTCTGCATTTTGCCGACAGATGGCCGTACCAATCATTTCTTCTAATTCATTTCCAAGTTTATTTATCTTGATATAGTAAAATAAGAAAACAAAGAAATATCAACAGAAAAATTCATAAACAGTTTATATAAAATATTAGGCCTGGAACAAAGGAATTTTATTACAGAGATTGAGCTAATATCATTGTAATTGGGGAAAAAGTAATGACCAGTAGGCCTAAATTAAAGCAACTAAATACTAACATATAAATAAAATCGTAATCGTGAAAATGCTCTGTGTATATTTAATTTTAATAAGATTAAATGCTTGGCTTTGCTGTTAAATAACTTAATGTGCCATTTATGATTTTTTTTTATAAATATGTGATTTTTTTTCTTTTTTAATGATGATTTTCAATAATTTTTACTTACATTTTAAAGTTGTTTTTTGAAGATCACTAAAATTCGGAAATAACTAAAAGCCGCGTCTACGAACGATTTCGGAATTTAGAGATTTATACTGTATAAATATCAGCAGCTTGGGTGCGGCGCTTACGATGGTGCGGCGCTTACGATGGTGCGGCGCTTACGTCGATGTACTTTTTTTTTAACAGATTGTCATTGGTGCGGCGCTTACGGTGGGTGCGGCGGGTATTCCCGAAAATACGGTAATAAAGTCTCTAATTAACGGCAAGTCATTACAATATTAACCGGAATATATCTATATATATATATTTTTAGTATAGTTATCAGAATTTAACTGCAGCTGATGAAAGTTAGAGCTATGCCTTATTTTAAAAATTAATAAAACTGAAATCGGAAAAATGTCCGGATTTTAGAGATTTCCGGAATTTGGAGGTCCGGATTTTCGAGGTTCAACTGTACAAAATTTTTACTATATTATTTCATAAATGAAATTTCAATTTTTCCAGTTCGGAAAAAAAACAGTTTTTTCCCCAATTTTTCCAGATTTTTTCCGAGCATTCCCATCTTTAGTTTCATCTTATAAATCTTCTTTTTTGATTATTTTTTCTATTATTTAAATATATATTATTTTATAAATTTTCTTAACAAAACAATAAACCCGAGTAAAAATTCTACAAGATTCTTTATTGAAAATTAAATTTCATTTAACAATACATTAAAAGATGTAAAATTATTTTCTAAAAGAGCAACATCAGATCATCAATGACTCTTTTAATTTGTTTAGTTATTAGAGTCAAGAATATATTTTTACTCTAAAATATTTTTTGTTTAAAAAGCTCATAAAAATAATTTTCTATTTTCTTTTTCCCTTTGGACTATCATATTTATCTATCTTTAAACAGCCTAGAAAATATCGCCTGAAGAATCTACCTTTTTTTTTTCCTACGTTGGCAGATATGTTGTTTTTTTAGTTTCATAATTTCTAAAATTGTTTCTTCTATGAATAACTATATAGAATATTAGTATAAAGTTTGAGAATTGTCTATGAATATAACTTCTACAGTGCCCAGTAGCAGAAACTGTCCAACACGGCAGCAGGTATATATTATTTTAAACATTGCATATTAATCCACTAGCTTAAAAAGAAAAGCTGAGCTTAAAGAAAAAAAAAACTGAAATTTACAAAGGCAAATTTTTCTTATTTTATGAGGTATTGTTATTTTAGTAAGCTTAGTGCAGCACTGTTGGGTTGTAGATAAATTTTTGTATGCTGCATACTGACACAGAAAATTCTGCTTCTGGGGTACAGTGGACTCACTCTGTTCTAAATACTGACGGGACTGACCAAAAATGTTTAAATTAAGGAGGTGTTTATTATAGAAAGAGATTGAGAAATACATTACTACTTTTATTATGTATTGAGTTTAGAGACAGTATAGAACACAGTATAACTTCTGCAATCCAGACATTTTGGTGTATCTATTCATTTTTATTTTCAATTAAAGACAACAGATGGTGCCATTGCACAAATATGAATGAATTTCAAAAAAATATTAAGAAAAATGAAAAGACTAACTAATATACTGCATTTTTTTCAATATTAAAACTAAGAAATTTGCAAATTACATATGTAATTAGTATAGGTCTCTTTTTAAATATTAAGTTGTAAAAATTCAGGATCAATGGCGATTTTAGGATTTTCCTTTCGCCAAGGGTAAGAAGATGGTGAAAAAAAGATTTTTTTCATTATTATTTCTTTTAAGTATTTAACTCTTGACTTACTTTGCATTTGTATGTGCTATATATTTAATTTCTTATAGTATAAGCCTTATATGTCGCAGTTTTAAATATGTTAATGTAATAATAAAGTTATTTTTAAAATTAATTGCAAGTCTTAAATTTCTCATTATTATTTTTTTTATTTAACTTTTTTTGGTACTACTTGGTTATCCCATCTACCAAATTACTGTTGCCAAATTCTAAGATTAAATGCGACTAATGGGGATAGCTTATGTCACATTCACTTGACATTAAACATGATACACATGTTTGTTACGTCATCAGGTGATTTTTAATTTGAATTTTATTTTGTATTTTCATTAATGTTCTACTAAAATAATTGTTCTTTCGTTATTAAAAAAAATTGTCAATTTGTATAATTTGGCTAATAGTTTGGCAATTTGTGTAATTTGGCGAAATTGATCCACAGAATAACCAAGTAGTGCCCTTTTTTTTTAAATATTTTTCATGATAGGCTTTTAATTTTTGTGATTTGCATTACTTATTGAATATTTATAAATCAGATCGTAATTTTTAAAAATCATACAATTATTGTCTTCTTATAATTTACAAGAGATGGTTTACACTACATAAAAAAAAACATAATTATATTAAAACATGTATTTTAGAGAATTTTAATTTTTTTCCTCGATGTTTATCAATTATTAAGGTTCTTACATTTTTGTATTGCTTTAATAATAAGAGATTTTATTATTATTATTTATCTACATGCATTTCTTTTAAACTTCTGTAATCCAAAAATTTCTATGATTCTTATATGCTATAGTAGCGATGATTCCAGATTTAAGAAGTTATTTTGTATCAATTTATAGAAGCCTTTTTTACTTTTTCAATTTTGCTTGCTGTTTTATTATTATTAGAATAATTTCACTTCTGGAACAAGTTTCGAATTTAGTTAAGTAAATATTTTTTTCGACTACTGATATGGTCAATTATTTACTTTTCCCTAATTTCAGGAAGTGTTCCATAAATAAGATAATTTCATAAGTATGACGTAATTGTCAATCACTAAAAAAAAATAATTCAGAGATAAAAGTTTTAAAATATCACATTTTAATCATTTTATACCAACCTTTATTTTTTTCTTTAAAAAAAATACACATTCTTTTTGTTTTTCTGTATTTGTACTAATTGAAAAAAAATAAAACAATTATTATTTATTTTCTTTATAGAATACAACCAACTATGGCAAAAAAAAAAAAAAAAAAAAAAAAAAAAATCACACAAAAGAAATTCACATAACTTAGAAATTTAGTCATTAAAGAAGGTAGAAATTATAATTTTATATTTGATTAATATGTACTAGCTAAAACTACATTGCACTTTCATTAAACAAAAGCAATGCTATATTAAGAGCATTTCTTCTGAGTTTACTTATATATTTGTGTTTTAAATAACTTAATTTTATATCACATAAAAACTAGTTTTTGATGGCTAAAACCCAACTCTGCCGGTTACTGAGATGGGGATGCTGAATTTAGATTTGACAGCTAGTGCAATGACCTACTAAATTCAATCCTACCTTTACTCTACCATCTTTATTATTATTATTATTAAAAAATTTCACATTACATACTTTTACATACCATATTTACTCGTGTATAACACACATTTTTTTTCCAGAAAAATAGGGCAAAACCCCTTGGTGCACATTATATACGGAATAATCTTTTACTGCTGCATGTAATCACACGATATACATATGAATCAAAAAATGTATTCAAAGAAGACATTAAAACTCAGAAAATGTTACTTAATTGAAGTATTACTGCATCTTTATTTCACTCCTTGCTCCTTTTTATACAATAGAACTAGCAACATTATATAAACGCTAATTAGCAATTCTCATTGTCGTCACTCATCCTTACTTCCATCATTCACTCCCTACTTGAAGACTAAAAATGTATTTTCGTCTAGTTTTCTGGTCTGGTTAAATGTTTGTTTCGACTTTCTTTACTGAAATTCATTTGGTCATTCATTCACTTGCATATCAAATTTACGGTATGCGGTATATACGAGATTTTTTAAAAAAAGTCATTTTTTTTTCTTTAAAGTAGGGGATGCGCGGTATATACGAGTAAATACGGTATATATACAATAGGACAAAAGCTATATTTTATTCTGTTTTTGCATTGTGTATGATCATGCAATATAATGTCATGAGGAAAAAAAGTGAACATCTACTAATTCTGCAAAAAATTATTGTGCTAAAAAATTACTAGTAAAGGAAGATGGGGATATTTGAGCCATTTTTTGAATTTTACTTTTTTAAAAATTTTTATAATTTTTTAGAATAAAATAAAATATTGAAAATGAAAATTTGATATTTTTTCTTCAACTGAAAACCACTTTCAATTAATTTTGAACTATTTTTCTATGTCTAATAAATTTTTACTTTTTGTTTTGCATCGTGGCTCAAGTATCCCCTCATGGGGACACTTGAGCCAGTATGGAAAAATACCTACAAAAGTAATTTTTTTCGCTTTATTTTTGCACAAACATTTTACAGAATGATAAATTATGATAATAAAGTCCTTCAAAACCAATTGAGAAAACAAAGCTAGTAATACGATCATTTTTTGTTGTTAGAACTGGTGATCGAAGGATCATTTCAACTTGAGTTATGTCAAGGGTAGAAACATCCTCAGTTCAGAGCCTTTTAAATTTGGAATCTGCAATTCTTTGGGCAAATTTAATTTTGAAAATATTAAGCACTTGTCCAACAAATATTTTTACAGTTTTCTTTCTGGCATATTTTATTAGTAACCAATCATCAATAGAAAGTTTTATTTTCATATCATCACCATCATTGACAGAATTTTCCTCTAATGACATTGTCGAACTCGTGCTTTTAATTGAGTTGCTGTCGGAATCTAAGCCAGATGTATTATTCTACTATTTCAAACACTTTTTTGATTTCACAGGAAAAGATTTTGTATTCCCCTTTGGCTCCATGCAGGTAAGTTTGAACTGTGATTTTTGTTGCTTTTCTTGTTTTTTGTGCGCTTTTTTTAACAATTCTTCTTCAATTTTCTTAGTTTAAAATAAAAGTTACATCATCAGAGGTTACAATTTCAATATAAAATATTAATCTTAATATATTATATTAAAAAATAAATATTTTAATATGCTGGACCTAACTAATTAAAGTATTAGAGATTATAACCTGTAAAACAGTTTTAAAAAGTTATTTTAATTTAATAAAAGTTAAATTGAAAACTATGTTTACATTTATCTAGACAGGCTATTTTGTTAGTCAAATGAAAAATAGAATGGATATTTTCATTATAAATTTTTTAGGTCGTTATTTTTTTAAGAAAAAAAAATAAAATGAAAAATTATTCTCCCTTGTATTTAGAAAAAAATCTATTAGTGAATTTAAGGATGTAATTTTAATTTTTGTTTGTGTCACCCATGTCTAATTTCCTAGTGGGTATGGTTGAGCCATGGCTCAAGTATCCCCACTACCACTATTTTTGTTTATCAGAGTTTTACTAAATAAAGCATGCAGCTATTAGAACTATTCTAGATTCAAAATGCAATTGAAATTATACTTATTAAATTTATGTATATAGTTGCAACTTTAAATAAAACTTTGATTACAAAAAAATAAAAAAAACATACACCTAAATATTTACTTCAGATAGGGAAAAAAACAACTATTAATCACTATACTTTCAGAATGGTACCAAGATGTGGGATTTCTTTTTTACATGTTCAGAACTATAAATATGTTACTATATTGCCAATTTTAGAAAGAAAAATTAACCAACTGTAGAGATAATAGGGGGTGGCTCAAGTATCCCCTATGCTCAAGTATCCCCAATCTCCCCTACCCAATGTTTAGAAATAAAGTCAATTTTTAAATTATGGGTATAAAGTTTCTTTAGGAAGCCATTTACATATTAAAACGAACCCTAACTTTGTTTTTTCTTTCCAATAGCAGTAACCAATTCTGACAGTATAAATGAACTCTGCAGTTTTCAATTAACCTAAAGACAGATTTTCTGTACTTGATTGCTGACTTATAGAGCCCCCTCCTTGATGAGGGCATTTCAAACGCCACTCAAGCTATCATTACTGCTAGATTACAGAATAATATAAGAAATTTCAAAATTTCTAGTCACTTCTATCATAGACAAGCCCTTTAACCATCATTTTGCCGTCTTTTAATCATAATTTGAAAACTACCAGGAAGCAAAGTTTGAAATTTTGGATTTCCATAAAGCAGCACTTACTAAATCTAAATCCATCAAAAAAATTGCGCGTTGCAAGTCATAATTTTTTCGAATATTAATTGCATAATTCATATAAAATTACAAACATTGCAAATTCAATGTATTTATGTTTGAGCATTTTAGTTTTATTGCCACAAAAAAAAATTATCATATACAGAGTATAATTTAAAGACATGATAATAAAAATATGAAAATAAAATTTAACATTAGAAGCACTAAATTTTGAATGTTTATAATTCAAAAACTCGTCATTCAAATGCATTGGAACATAGTTAAGGCATAGTTTGAACCGAAAATTTGAAGTATCTTGTTAAAATTGGGTATTGCCATTGAAAAAATGAAGTTTGGGTTCGTTTTAATATGCTGATGGCCCCCTAAGCAAATTTTATGTACATTATTTAATCGTAGACTTTATTTCCGATCGTTCAGTACCAGCAACTTTCTTCTCTGATAATTTATTGAGAAGTTAGTAGGGGTCATTACTTTTTTATCCATAACTGTACATGAAGTGGAAAGACTTCCGGGTGATGTTCAGCCCTCATAGTTGAACAATTCTTGAATCCCTTTGCCGAATTTTTCCTCGGTAATCACACTTTTTTATTTTATTGGTCTCTTCTGATTCTTCTTCTTCCTTTTCCTCTTCAACAATGTTGCTGGAAACCGGAATGCTTTCATTGGCTATAATGGATCCTCCAGATTTAATTTCAGTATGAAGCTCCTGACCCCAAGTTGCTCACAGCTGTTGGATCTTGGTCCTTGATTGTTCATTGTCATATGGAAATCCAGCTTTGTAGAAGCATCTTTGGATGGTGTAGAGGGTTACTTCATTCCAAGCTGTTGATATTCAATGCACAGCATCTATGACGTTGACCTTTTTCATTAGTTCAATTTCCGAATTTGAATCTTCCATCACCAGGGACATTTTATCTAGAAAATGTCACTGGCGGTGGAGAAGGCAGAAAATTGGATTCGGTAGTTCGAAAAGTCTTGATTACTCTGTGATGCAGAGATTTGATTATAAAATTACAGTTTGGTGGTAAAAACTTCAACCTCACCTTGCTGAGCTAAATGTTTGCATGTGGTCTGGCGTTATCCATAAAAGAAATTTTTCTTCCTTCTCTCTTTATCATCTTTATAATGCCCTCTAACTGTGTGATGAATGTATCTAGGCTTTTCGATTTGATTGATAATGCAAAGGCAATGACACCTTCTGCACATTTTTGAAGCATCGCAGTTTTCCATTCACTAGGGGTTTGAGCTTCTCACTAATAAAAGTGGCACAGAACATAAAGTTAAATCCTTCATTTAACATTTTCCATTTCACGCGTTCCTTGCTTCCTTCTGCTAGGATTTTATTTGGGAAAGCTCTAAAAGACAGGCTGGTTTCGTCGCATTAGAAATGTCAGTAGCTTCAAAATCTTTTATTATGTTTGGAAATTTTAGTTTCTATTCTTTCATAGTGTCAATATTTACATCTGCAGAGTCACCATTGATTATTTTTAATCCTATGTTATTCTATTTTTTGAAACGAGTCAACTATTCTTCTAATGTCTAGTATTCCGTGATTTTCTCTTTTTTTTTGCAAAATCCAGAGCAACCTTCTTTAGCGGGGTCCAGTGACAGGAAGATTCTTTGTTCTCATTTCGAAAACAAAACTTCCCGAAGTGACTGTTTATCTTCTCATTTTGCGTTTTCTTTTAAAAAGTTGTACACTTTGAAGAAGGTTCATTTACTTCAGAAGAGACTATAATTTCTTTCTCTTTCTTTCTGAAGGTGTTGACTTAGCCCACAGAAATGCCGAAGTCAATTGCAATTTTCCTTTGACCTACTTTTGATTTAAATTTTTGAACAACTTCTTATTTTACCAAAAATTTCAATTCTTTCTGTTTTTTCATTTTCCTACTTATTTCTGACATAGCTGGAAAAGTGCTGTTCTTCTTTACCTACAATAATAGTGTGAAAAAAATTACCTTTGCTGAAGAAAAGAAAATAAAGAAAAAGAAGCAATAATGCTGTCCAACCAAGTGCATGGAAAAGAAACCATAATCTTTTTTTAAGTACTCACTATAACATTTGTTGGCTCGTATTTGTCTTTGAGGAAGCGGGGGGGGGGGCATTTCTGTTGCATAATATTTATGTTTTTATCTAAGCTTAGGAGAAGGAAATCATGTGATATGGTATTTTTTTAAATAATATTTAACATTATACAGGGTGTTTCAGTTAAACGTTTCAGAACTCCTAAGAGAGGTAGGGTGCATCCTGACGACTCGAAATCATATAGCAGTGTGGGGTCGGAAGTGCTTTCCTGAAGTGGGGATGTACATAGAAGCACCATAAAGAAAAAACACCGTAAGTGAAAAATCATTTTATTAATACATGTAAAAAAGCTAAAGGTACATGGGTCTAAGTAAGCGTTCGAAATTTCTGCCACCGAATACAATGCACATCTCCAGCGCATGGAAATCCGAACATTCTCGAATACCCCAGGCATATCTCGAATTTCTCCGGCAGCTACTGCGATTCTTCCTACTGCGACCAGCTCCTCAGCAGTGTCAACAGGGGTGTCATAAACCAGTGTTTTCATATGATCCCAGAAATAAAAATCACGACATAATAGGTCGGGTGACCGAGCAGGCCAACACACGGGGTCACCACATGCACCTTGTGCGAAATGACGATTCCCTGTTTGAAAGCTAGGAACTTTTGCACAACGCCATCTAGCGCATGGGGAAAGCATTTCTGACCCCGCAATGCTATATGATCTTGAGTCGTCAGGACGCACTTTACCCCTCTTAGGAGTTCTGAAACGTTTAACTAAAACACCCTGTACATATTTTTTATCTCTTTACATAAAAATTTATTGTTTTTTTTTCATTCTATTTACTTGATTATCATATTTACTTTTTCAGAAATGGCAACAATTTTGCATCTGGATAGCTTTATTTATTAAAGACATAGGAATGTCTTACTTAGTTAGATGTAGCACACTGTAAAGGTATACCTATTTGAAAAAATCTCTCATGATTTCTTATTTTCTTTCCTTCTTTTTTGTCAAAGCAAATGTAACTCAGAATTTTATCCGAATCATTTTATAAAAAAATGCAGCTTCAAAAGGTTCTCAATTCTTCAGCTTAACAAGCACAAAAATTTCTGACATATTTAGAGGACATGACGGTGGAATTTGCTTCAGGTTTGAAACAAATTTTTAAGTGTAAGATATTAAAGAACCTTATGCTATATTAAGAAATAGCTACTTTATACAATTTAAAATAATTGTATGTACAAAGTTGCAAAAAATAAAGCTGAGATATAATTGTTAAAAATTAAAATAAAAGGAACCCAGTTAAACTCCTTTTGCTTCATGTAAGGGGCAGAATGAGGTACAATGGATTTTTGGCATGTTATAGATTATTTTTTGTTATTTTTTTATTTAAATAAATCTGTATAGTGTTTAAATGTGCTCACACAATTTGTTTTCATTAATTCTTGTGATTCTTTCTAAGTTGTTTTATTTTATTTATATATATATATTTTTTAATCAACGATGGATCTTACTGGATAAATGTTATTACTTGTATTTTAGGAAAAAAATGAATTTTCCAAGTCGTCAGTTTCAACATATTTCGTGCAATGTTAAAAATGTTAAAGACTTTCGGTATATTACCCAGTTTTTTTAAACAATTGAGGTATGAGAGGGGAAATAATCATCATTTTCTAGCATATTATGAGTTTTATGGTTTCATTTTATATGAAGGTGTCCATTCTTGGACGACTGAAATTTTAAAATAAAATTAATGCAACTGTGGTCCGAAACAAACAAATATAAATAGATATTATCAGTTTGTTAAGAAATGAAAACTTTTAGTGAAGTGTAAGTATGTTTTCATCAAAACTATTTAAGTATGAGGTGGGGAGGGAAATCACAGTTTTTGTAAATATGAGTTTTATCTTTTAATATCATATGAAACTCTCCAAAAAATAATTAAAAAATTAACTTGATGAATGATTATAAGTAGCTATGTATACTCAAAATAAAGAAATAGAAATGCGAGTTCTCTTTGCCACTAGCCGTATGGCAGGAAATGCGTACGCTAAATCCCACATGTGCCGCCTGCTTTCATTGGCTGGCTGCTTCATTGGCACGGATTTGCAAAGCGCTCTAAATAGCTTCTAACTCAGAATAAAATATGCACATTTTAATGATTAAAAATATTTAAATTGAAATTTTTAAATCCATTCACGAAGTGCATTGTCCGGTGACAGCATCTACACATGTCAAAAATTTCAGAGGCCTAAGTGTTATAGATTCCACTCTTTCGTCCATCAGGCAAGCAGACAGAGTAAAGCTTTATCTCTTTCAGAATTAAATCTTGGGATATAATAATGTTTACTTGTGACTGAGCATTTTTAACGTTTGTATCTTTCGATTTATTACACTAAAATGATTTATGGCCATAAGCATTACAAGAAAACAAAGCGGCCCTTTATCCTTATTTACACAGTTAATGCTCTTACGATTATTCCCGCCACAATTATAACAACGCATATTTGGCTTTACGGGCTTAAATTTGTTCTTAACTTCAACTTCGGATTTAATTTTAGGCTTAGCTCCTTCATATTTATGAGATTTTACATTTTCGTACTCCGACCTTATTTTTTCGTAGACCTTTAATTTTTGTTTAAATTCAGCAATATTGGGGCAACCGTACGAAAAAGATTTTTTTAAAAATAGGATCATTAATGCCATTTATTACACATTGAACAAGTGTAGAATCTTCAATATTGCCTTTTGAACGCAGTTGTTTCATATTTAAAAAATATTCATCAAATGATTCATGTGGTCTAATTTTTCTTTTGGATAGCAATTCATGTGATTCAGCTGAATTGCACGTTTGACCAAATTCAGAAATGCGTAAGGCTTTCAATTTAGACCACGAATTAATTTTTGTTTCACTTTCAATAAATAATTTAGTGGCGTTCAATAAATAATTTAGTGGCTGTCATACGGCGTTTAGCCAAAATCAATTTGCGAAAATTACTAACATTAAATAATGAAACAATATCTTAAAATCGGCAAGCCACTTTTAAATATTTTGAAATTCAGTACCCTCGAACATTGTAATCTTACTTTCTATTTCATTGATTGAAATAGTAGGTTTAATAACATAATCAGGAATTAGAATTTTCTGATTTTCATTACTTTCACAACTAGAACTACCAGAAACATTTCTCACATTATTCTCAAAAACATTTGAAATATTTCTAGTTTTACGTAAATCATCAGCACTCTCGTCATCACTAAGAATACCTTCATCGGGCATAATATTAATTTTCAAAATACTAAAATCACATAAACTAGAAATTATTCTGGCAGCAATTTCATCAAAAGTTCCCGAATTATTTATACTCAAAACATTGCAAATGGTTAGCAAATCGTTGACAGAAAAATTATTTTTGATTTCTTTCAATTTTGATTGATATTCATCAGAATCTACTTCAAACGCAAAATAAGTAAAATTCCGAATTCTACGTCAGTTATTTCTTTCACCGATTTCTCCAAAAATTAATTTATGCAATGTCTTAATACTAGACGATTTTTCTGTTTTCAGCGAAATTCCTAATTCCTTGAAATCTATTAGTTTTGGTATGGTTGAAAATAAAATAAAATAATAAACTCACTTCATAATTAGATGTTCAGCTTTATACACTGTGACAGCACTTTCATCACATCATTTTTCAGCTTCAAAAACATTCTTCAGAAATTATTTCCATCTCTGTGGGCGTGCGTCTATCCAACTTAATGAGACCATTTTTTGTGGAATTCTGTTCTAAAGTTCAGTTCTTTAAATCATAATTAAATTCACAGACATAGTTCCTGACACTGTTTAAACTTTTAGAAACTTATATTCAAACATTTACTATTTACAAAAGTAATATTTACACAAATCAATTTACAATAAATTATAAACACATCAAACGTCGGAGTTAAAAAATTCCATTATCTCTCAACTCGATATTCTGTGTCCTTCTTTTCAAAAAACAAAACAAAGTTCTCTTCACTTCAGTTCTAAAGTGTCACGGCTTTTGTCTGGCTGCGTAGGAAGTATAGCTGCTGCGTTGCAGTACCTTATCTCCATCGACAGCGCCCGGAATAAGACACACAGCTGGTCTGCTGTAGGAGAAAGATCGCTCCTACATATGTATTAAAATTTATTCGTTGATGCTTTATCATTTTCCTCTCACATAAATTCGAAATATGAATCTGAAAAGATATATCAAAATTTAAGTGACGCCTTGATGTGGCTTAAAATTATTTGTTTTAAAATTAATTTTTTTTATTTATTGATTAAATACATTTATACATCTGAACAATTCTTTTCATTTTCCAATATACTGTTAGATATATCACTTACGCTGAATCTATATGATAAACTAAAATGTATTGATTTGAATAAATTAATTTATCTATTGCGCCACGCTATCCATAATGAAAAGTAAAATTTATGTTTTTTTGCGTTGTTGTATTTATTTGCATACATTAAACCTAGTTTGGATAACATAACGCAAAAAATATTTACTTAATTTTTACTTTTGATTTTGGATAGCTTAGCGCAAAAGATAAACCAATTTGTTCAAATAAATACATTTCAATACATTATATAAATTCAATGAAAGTGATATATTTAACACTATATTGGAAAATGAAAAGAGTTGTTCACATGTGTAAACGTATTTAGCCAAAAAATAAAAAGATTGAAATTTAAGACAAGTCGCTTTAAGCAACATCAAGGTGTCACTTAAATTTTTATACTATATCTTTTAAGATTCATGTCTTGAATTTATGAGAGATGTAAATGATAAAGCATCTATGAATAAATTTTAATATCATAGAAGGCGGCAGCCTTCAAGTGACGCAGCTTTAAACCTACCATCGTCAAAACCTACCATCGTCATAAGGGTAGATGCGGAACTTCATATATACAGCTAACTCAACATCAAAGGAAATCGGAAAAGCCGCCTTCTAATAACTCAGCAAATATTGGTCAGAATGGTCCAATTTTTTTAATATAATCTTATATTCCCAGTCTAATCCTATCCTATAATTTTTACATTTCTACGTGCCGTATATTTTTAGATCTCGATAACCATTTTTAAACTGAAAACGATGGTGTTTGTTCCTGATAATGAGATCTAGAAAACGGGCTAGGAGATTTTATTAAAACTTATATATAATATGAATCTCTTTAAGATAGAGGGAATAAGACTTGCCTTGTTTCTAGGAAAACTCTTGTTTGTTATATATTGGTCTTGGAAAATTGGACTATATTAGCTCGCGGATTACATGTTATTCTATGGGTTAGCAGACGAAGACACTGCAAAAAGGCAAATGTAGTAATGGTCACAGTTAAAACACCCGCATCGAAGCAATAAATGTTTTTTAAACTACAAAAACATCTTATCATGTGCTTTAAAACATTCAATAAATATATACTAAATCAAATTTCTATTTATTTTGCCTTTATTTTTCGTAAGAAGAAAATATTACGTTTCTTACATTGGATATTTTTGCATTTTGTGGAAAAAAATATTTTGAATCCTTTTTTAAAATAGGAAAATATTTTTTAATTATACATATTCAATATACTTTCGACTTATGATTTTTTTTTTTAAGTTTTCAAACAAAAATTATTTTAAATTATTTGTTGTTGGAAAGTCATGTATTCATACGCCTAGGGGCGCCACTTGTCTAGTTTTGTTTTGAATCCGAACCCGAACGCGGCAAGTTACACGGAGCATTTTTCATTCAGGTAGTAATATTCTTACATAATGTCCATTAAAATGATATAGAATATGCACGAATTAAAAAATATAAACCAGACAAGATAGAATCATTAATTAATTTTCAGGTTTTAATAATCCACATGTTGTTTCTTGTTACGCCAATTGAATCTCGCAATGTCAATATACAACGAATAAGCTCTGCAATAAAGTTAACCGGAGAATCTTGCAATGGATTATTAATTAATACAGAATGTGTAACTTTGCAATAAAGTTATTTGCTTGTATTTTTGAAGACTTATGGATTACAGTGTGGAGGCAGGATATATTCTAAATTTTACGAGAATGCCAGTTAAAAATCTGGACTGCATTTTGTTTTGTTTTGTTTTTCGTCGGTAATTTTGGGTGAAATGCAGTTTACTCTCCTTCGCCAAGGAATTTTTTATGTGTATTGTTTGATAAACAATTTTACCTCTATATATTTTTTGTTTATTTTTTTAATTTTTTCGCTGCTTGAGCAAAGAATAGGTTTGCATTAATTATAATTAATAAACGGAAACTTACTGGCTTGCTTAAAGTATTGTTTTTAAATACAGGGTACAAAATACATGAATTTTCTTAAATCCCAGTTTATTTTATTAAAATTTGTCATTTCATGAAAATAAAATTATTGCATATCTTTTATCTTTAAGTTTAAGTGTTAAAACACTTTTCAATGTTTGCATTTTAACATGTTTTGCAGATAATACATTTTGTGAATTTCACAGAGTTGACTGTATTATACTCTATTATAAGCATTCATTATGATTTCTAGTACATTATTACATTCAAATTACTCTTTTTAAAAATGTAAACAAAAGATGAGCACATTATATTTGTGCAATGTCTGGTCCCAAGTTACACACACTTGATGGACTTTACAATTTCTATATATTGCTTGTTTTAAACTTAAGTGAAATGTTGGCTAAAACATTTTCAGTTTCATAAATTATTTCAATTTGAAATATTTTAGTAATCGCTACTACTGTTATTCCGTCGACCAATTTCGCCAAATTATACATAATCACATATTTTTTTATTTTAAATAATGAAAAAACAAATAATTAGTAAAATATTAATAAAAAGACGAAATAAAAATCAATGACATTTTAAATATACAAATTGTATTTAATGTCATTGAATGTGACATTCACAATCATCCATTATTGGAATTTAATCTTACAGTTTGACGACAATTTTTTGGTCGACGGGATAACCTAGTAGTACCTAGTAATCTATAAAGCTAACAAGTAACATTTATACAACATTTCATTAACTCGATTCCTCTTAAGTAAATTTGAATAAGCGACGGCAAAAATCCATTGCAAGATTCTCTGGTTAACTTTATTGCAGACTTTATTCATTGTATATTAAGACATTGCAAGATTGAATTGGCATAACAAGAAACATCCATGTGGATTATTAAAACCATGAAAATTACGTAATGATTCTATCATGTCTGTTCGATGGTTTTCAATTTGTGCATTTTCATTATCAATTCTATTCTAAATAAATTCTACCTGAATGAAAAATGCTAATAACGCGTTCTGATTCAAAACAAAACTAGACAAGTGGCGCCTTCTTAATATGGAATATAATATAGAATGTATGAAAACTTATGAATTAGAGGGGGGAGGCAGGGTATATTCAAAATTTCATGAGAATGCCAGGTAAAAATCCTGTATTGTATTTTTTTTGGTTTGTTGTCAAAAACTTTTTTCTCATGTCTATGAATAAATTACTCCTTGCACCAACATAAGATTTTGTTGTCAGTGGCACAGCCAAGGGGGTGTTTTTGTGAACTACATCCATGAATCGCTAAAAAAAAAAGCAAATTGCATAAAAAATGGGAATTACGTCCACAAATTGCTTAATGTGAATTACGTCCATGAATCATGTAAAAAAGCGAGAATTATATTCATAAATTGTATGAAAAATGCAAATTACGTCTATGAATCGTGTAGTAAAACATAAATTATGTTCATAAATCGCTCAAAAAACACGAATTTTGGCAGCAAAAAGCTGAAACGGAAATTACCTATATAAAACGCATAAAAATAGCGACTTGCATTCATGAATTGCATAAAAAATGGGAATTACGTTCATGAATCACTCAAAAAACGCAAATTACATCCATGAATTGCATAAAAACGTGAATTACGTTCATAAATCACTCAAAAAATGCAAATCACTTCCATGAATTGTGCAAAAAAACACGAATAACGTTCAGAAATTGCAAAAAATGCGAATTACGCCCAAGAATTGGTAAAAAAAAGCGAATTACATTCATAAATCCTATAAAAACACAAATAATGTCAATAAATCGATCAAAAAACGCAAATTTCGTCGATAAAAAGCTCAAAAGATGCATATTATGCCTATGAATCACATAAGTATAGCAAATTACGTCCATAAATTATGTAAAATGTAAAATACATTCATTAATCGCACAAAAATTGCGAATTATGTCCATGAATCACTCAAAAAAAGCAAATTGCATAAAAAACATGAATTGGGTCCACAAATCGCTCAAAACGTGAATTACGTCCATGAATTGTTTAAAAAAGTGAGAATTTCGTTCAGAAATTGTATGAAAAACACAAATTATGTCTGTGAATCCTGTAGTAAAATGGGAATTACGTTCATAAATTGCTCAAAAAACACGAATTTTGGCAGCAGAAAGCTGAAACGTAAATTAAGTTCATAAATCACTCAAAAAATGCGAATCACTTCCATGAATCGTGCAAAAAAATACTAATAACATTCATAAATTACAAAAAATGCGAATTAGGCCCAGCAATTGGTAAAAAAATCGAATTACATTCATAAATCCTATAAAAACACAAACAACGTCAATAAATCGATCAAAGAACGCAAATTTCGTCAACAGAAAGCTCAAAAAATGCAAATTATGTCTACGAATTGCATAAATATAGCAAATTACATCCATAGATCATGTAAAATGTAAATTACATTCATTAATCGCATAAAAATTGCGAATTATGTCCATGAATCGCTCAAAAAAAGCGAATTGCATAAAAAACATGAATTGGGTCCACAAATCGCTCAAAACGTGAATTAAGTCGATGAATTGTTTAAAAAAGTAAGAATTACGTTCAGAAATTGTATGAAAAACACAAATTATGTCTATGAATCGTGTAGTAAAATGAGAATTATGTTCATAAATTGCTCAAAAAACACGAATTTTGGCAGCAGAAAGCTGAAGCGCAAATTACGTCTATAAATCGCATAAAAATAGCAAATAGTGTTTTGCATTCATCAATTGCATAAAAAACGCAAATTACATTCATGAATCTCTCAAAAAACACATTACGTCCATGAAAACATGTATTACATTCATAAATTACTCAAAAAATGCGAATCACTTCCATGAATCGTGCAAAAAAAACACTAAGGACGTTCATAAATTACAAAAAATGCGAATTACGTCCAAGAATTGGTGAAAAAAAGCAAATTACATTCATAAATCCTATAAAAACACAAATAACGTCAATAAATCGATCAAAAAACGCAAATTTCGTCGATAGAAAGCTCAAAAGATGCAAATTATGTCTATGAATCGCATAAGTATAACAAATTATGTCCATAAATCATGTAAAATGTAAATTACATTCATTAATTGCATAAAAATCGCGAATTATGTCCATAAATCGCTCAAAAAAAGCAAATTGCATAAAAAACATGAATTGGGTCCACAAATCGCTCAAAACGTGAATTACGTCCATGAATTGTTTTAAAAAGTGAGAATTACGTTCAGAAATTGTATGAAAAACACAAATTATGTCTATGAATCGTGTAGTAAAATGGGAATTATGTTCATAAATCGCTCAAAAGACACGAATTTTGGCAGCAGAAAGCTAAAATGCAAATTACGTCTATAAATCGCATAAAAATAGGGAATAGCATTTTGCATTCATGATTTGCATAAAAAATGCGAATTACATTCATGAATCGCTCAAAAAATGCAAATCACGTCCATGAATTGCATAAAAATATGAATTATGTTCATAAATCACTCAAAAAATGCGAATCACTTCCATGAATCCTGCAAAAAAACACGAATAACATTCATAAATTGAAAAAAATGCAAATTACGTCCAAGAGTTGTGTTAAAAAAGCAAATTACATTCATAAATCCTATAAAAACATAAATAACGTCAATAAATCGATTAAAAAACACAAATTTCGTCAACAGAAAGCTGAAAAAACGCAAATTATGTCTATGAATTGCATAAAAGTAGCAAATTACGTCCATAAATCATGTAAAATGTAAATTACATTCATTAATCGCATAAAAATTGCGAATTATGTCCATAAATTGCTCAAAAATGCAAATTAAATTCATAAATCGCATAAAAAACATGAATGATGACCATGAATTGCGCAAAAAATACGAATTACACCCAACATTAAATTAATTTGCAGAAAGTTTTTGGTTTTATACAAGTCTGCCAACAAGAACCTACAAGTTATCCTGAAACCCATTCTAAACCAACAAAAATTTAATGGAAAGATAAATTTGTCCAAGAAAGACAAAATAATTTCCATTGACATACATTGACCAGAATCGAAAAATTCCTATTGAAATCTATCCTATACATTCCAAAACCAGAAAGAAAAAAATCCCTCCAAGAATTACTCAATCTATCTGCTGCAAAATAAAATACATTGAAATGCAACTGAACAAGAACCTGAAAATTACATTTGAAATCAAACCGAAACCAGATTCAACCCCCCCCCCCCCAAAAAAAAAAGAAAAAAAAAATCCAACCATATCTTGATTTGGGATAGAAAACTTAATTTCCATAGATACGCGTGGTCAGAAATCTGGAAATTCCAATTAGTCTATGGGTTAGCAAACCTTAATTCGATCTGAAAAAAAAAAAAAAAAAAAAAAAAAAAATCTGACAATACACACTGACAAGCAGAGTTGTATAATATTGACGCACACCATGTGCAGAAAATTTTATGAAGAAACAATTTTTATTTATTTATTTCGACAAAGAATTGCGTAAAAAAAAAAGTGTATCTCAACAAAGCATCATGTAAAAAACCCAACATTTCGACAAAATACCACGCGAAAAACATGAATTTCGTCCAAAGACCGCAATAAAAAACATTAATTCAATCCATGAATCGCATAAAAAATACGAATTCCATGCATGAATCGCATAAAAAATGTGAATTACATGCATGAATCGCATAAAAAATGTGAATTACATGCATGAATCGCATAAAAAATGTGAACTACATCCATGAATCGCTAAAAAAAAGCAAATTGCATAAAAAATGGGAATTACGTCCACAAATTGCTTAAAATGTGAATTACGTCCATGAATCATGTAAAAAAGCGAGAATTATATTCATAAATTGTATGAAAAACGCAAATTACGTCTATGAATCGTATAGTAAAACATGAATTATGTTCATAAATCGCTCAAAAAACACGAATTTTGGCGGCAGAAATCTGAAACGGAAATTACCTCTATAAAACGCATAAAAATACCGAATTGGATTCATGAATTGCATAAAAAATGTGAATTACGTTCATGAATCGCTCAAAAAACGCAAATTACATCCATAAATTGCATAAAAACGTGAATTACGTTTATAAATCACTCAAAAAATGCGAATCACTTCCATGAATTGTGCAAAAAAACATGAATAACGTTCATAAATTGCAAAAAATGCGAATTACGTCCAAGAATTGGTAAAAAAAGCGAATTACATTCATAAATCCTATAAAAACACAAATAACGTCAATAAATCGATCAAAAAACACAAATTTCGTTTATAGAAAGCTCAAAAGATGCAAATTATGTCTATGAATCACATAAGTATAGCAAATTGCGTCCATAAATCATGTAAAATGTAAATTACATTCATTAATCGCATAAAAATCTCGAATTATGTCCATGAATCGCTCAAAAAAAGCGAATTGCATAAAAAACGTAAATTGGGTCCACAAATTGCTCAAAACGTCAATTACATCCATGAATTGTTTAAAAAAGTGAGAATTACGTTCAGAAATTGTATGAAAAACACAAATTATGCCTATGAATCGTGTAGTAAATCGGGAATTATGTTCATAAATCGCTCAAAAAACACGAATTTTGGCAGCAGAAAGCTGAAACACAAATTATGTTCACAAATCACTCATAAATTGCGAATCACTTCCATGAATCATGCAAAAAAATTCTAATAACATTCATAAATTGCAAAAAATGCGAATTAAGTCCAACAATTGGTAAAAAAAGCAAATTACATTCATAAATCCTATAAAAACACAAATAACGTCAATAAATTGATTAAAAACACAAATTTCGTCGACAGAAAGCTCAAAAAATGCAAATTATGTCTACGAATTGCATAAATATAGCAAATTACATCCATGAATCATGTAAAATGTAAATTACATTCATTAATCGCATAAAAATCGCGAATTATGCCCATGAATAGTTTAAAAAACGCGAATTGGGTCCACAAATCGTCAAAACGTGAATTACGTCCATGAATTGTTTAAAAAAGTGAGAATTACGTTCAGAAATTGTATGAGAAACACAAATTATGTCTATGAATCGTGTAGTAAAACGGGAATTATGTTCATAAATCGCTCAAAAACCACGAATTTTGGCAGCAGAAAGCTGAAACGCAAATTACGTCTATAAATCGCATAAAAATAGCGAATAGTGTTTTGCATTCATGAATTGCATAAAAAACGTAAATTACATTCATGAATCGCTCAAAAAACACAAATTACGTCCATGAAACGCATAAAAACGTGAATTACATTCATAAATCACTCAAAAAATGCGAATCACTTCCATGAATCGTGCAAAAAAACACTAATAACATTCATAAATTACAAAAAATGCAAATTACGTCCAAGAATTGGTAAAAAAAGCAAATTACATTCATAAATCCTATAAAAACATAAATAACGTCAATAAATCGATTAAAAAACACAAATTTCGTCAACAGAAAGCTGAAAAAACGCAAATTATGTCTATGAATTGCATAAAAGTAGCAAATTACGTCCATAAATCATGTAAAATGTAAATTACATTCATTAATCGCATAAAAATTGCGAATTATGTTCATAAATTGCTCAAAAATGCAAATTAAATTCATAAATCGCATAAAAAACATGAATGATGACCATGAATTGCGCAAAAAATACGAATTACACCCAACATTAAATTAATTTGCAGAAAGTTTTTGGTTTTATACAAGTCTGCCAACAAGAACCTACAAGTTATCCTGAAACCCATTCTAAACCAACAAAAATTTAATGGAAAGATTTTCCATTGACATACATTGACCAGAATCGAAAAATTCCTATTGAAATCTATCCTATACAATCCAAAACCAGAAAGAAAAAAATCCCTCCAAGAGTAACTCAATCTATCTGCTGCAAAATAAAACACATTGAAATGCAACTGAACAAGAACCTGAAAATTACATTTGAAGTCAAACCGAAAGCAGATTCAACCCCCCCTCCCCCCCCAAAAAAAAATTATCCAACCATATCTCGATTTGGGAAAGAAAACTTAAATTCCATAGATATGCGTGATCAGAAATCTGGAAATTCCAATTAGTCTATCTTAAACCTAATCTGAACCGGAAAAAGGAAATTCCATACAACCGGAGCCCAGTATTCTATACAGGACAAAATATTTTCCATTAAAGCGCAACCTGACCAGAACTTGAAAATTCCATATGAATTGAACCTGATTGAAACCTGAAAAAAATTTCCATCGAACCTTAACCTAATCCGGAAAAGAGAAAATTATTTCTGCCGATACACACTGACAAGAGTCTGAAAGTTAACATGAAACCTAATCCAAACCCGAAAAGGAAAAAACAATGGAAACACAAGTCTGTCCAAGAAAGACCAAATAATTTCTGTCCACATACACTGACAAGAATTTCAATTGAAATCTATCCTAAATCCATTTCAAACACTACCCCCCCCCCCCACCCAAAAAAAAAAAAAAAAAAAAAAAAAATCAATTGTAACCCAATCTATCTGCGACAAAATAATATACTTGAACTGCAACTCAACAAGAACCTGAAAATTCCATTTGAAGTCAATCCGAAATCAGATTCAATCCCGCCCCCCCCCCCCAAAAAAAAAAAAATCCAATCAAATCAAGATTTTAGAAAAAAAAAGAACAATTTATGTCGATATGTATTGACCAGATCATGGAAATTCCAATAGAAGTCTATCTCAAACCCGATCAGAATAACCTGAAACCCAATCTAATCCCCCCCCAAAAAAAGTAAAATAAATAAATTAGGAAATAAAAATATGTTCAAGAAATACAAAGTAATTTTTGTCACCTTCCACTGACCAGAATTGAAAACTAGTACTTGAAATGCAACTCGGCAAGAACCTGAAAATTCCAATTTAAGTCAAACTGAATCGAGATTCAAACCCAAAAAAAACAAAAACAATTATCTAACCAAATCAAGATTTTTAGAAAAAAAAATTATGTAAATAAGTACAGACTAGAGCATGGAAATTTTAATAAAATCTTAAACCCGATACAAACTCCTCCCCCTCCCTTACATAACTAACAAGAAGCCTTGATGATCCCACAAAACATAACTAACAAGAACGAAGAGTCATGCATACTGCATCGATTATGATGCATTTTCTGACTCATTCTGAATATTGTAAACTTATTGTCATTCATGTACAATAATTTTACCATTCTGTGCAAAAAAACAAAGCATAATTAACGAGAGTAAAAAATTTTCCTTTAACATGTTTATATACAGTAGACTCCCTCAAATCCGCACAGCTTGGGACCAGAGGTTGTGTGGATTTTAGAATTTTGCGGATTTCTGGTCATTGCTTTGTTTACGTTTTTTAAACAGTAATTTGAGTGCTAATAATAGTGCATTCAGGACTATAATGAATACTTACAATATAATAAAATGTTAAAATAAGTAATAAATTAAAATAATAAAAATTTAGATAATTTTCAAAATGATTAAAATATTAAAAGCAAAGATCAAGTTAATGATCAATAGTGTATGATTAAATATTCATTATAAAAATTAAATATATTTTTCCAAAATTATTCAACAAAACTTGCCTCATAAAAGTACATTACTAATTCACATCAAAATCATAAAATAAGGATTTTTTTTTTAAGTTTAGCCAGGCTTAGTAACCAAAAAATCTTGATTAATGCATAAATATATTTGGTAAGAAAATTGTGATTACCAGTGATATCAGCAATATGTTGATTTTTTTTTTTTAATTTTTCTTCCTTCATGAAAAAAAAAAAACCTGAATAGAGTATTATTGAGAAAATTAAAAATTAAAAAATATATGGAATTGATACAAAATTAAAAAAATCACATTTTGTCCAAATATCCAATCTGAAAGTTTCATTGTTTACATCCATAAAGTATGTGCGGATTTTAGAGAGTTGCGGATTTGAGGGAGTCTATTGTACTTTCCATTTTATTCTGAATGCTTTAAACCTATCAGTTTCATCTTTGTACAGTAATCTTCCCATCCAAATCTCTCTCCCCCCCTGTTAGTTTATATATGTTTTGTGCAAACAGCAAAACATAAATAAACTAACAAGAATGAAAAGTTACACATACAATATAGATTATGAAACACTTTCCAACACATTTTCATTATTGTAAGCCTATCATTTTAATCCATTTGCAGTAATTTTACCACTCTATATAAAGAACAAATCATAATTAACAAGAAAGAAAAACCTGTGTGCACCATAGATTATTAAACACTTTCCAGCATATTCTGAATATTGTAACGGATATAGTCTTAATCAATCTGCAATATTACCAACCTATACAAAGGTTGAAACATAATTAACAAGAATCATGCACGCAGCATAGATTATGAAATACTTTCCAACACATTCTGAATATTGTATGCCTGATCATTTTAATCCATCTGCAGTATATGTATCATCATGTGTAAAGAATAAACATAGTTAACTAGAATGAGAAATGATACATACAGCATAGATTATGAAATCCTTTCTTAGAAATACAGTGCTGAATGTACATTACTTTCTTATCTTATACTAACGTACTTTACTACAGAGTTGTTTTTAACGAAATCAAGTAGCACAGCATATATTAATAATAAAATATGAAATATCTTTTTTTAAGTGGGTGGGGGAGGGGTAATTAAAGGTGATCAGAAATCATGAAAATGAATTCTTTGCATTAGTCTTTAATTTTTTGTTTTTATCTTTTTATTATTAACCTAAAAAAAGCACTGATATCAGTACAAAAAACCCTGAACGGGTTAAAAGCATGTGACGCAGCACTTTATCTTATATATCTACGAATTTTAAATTTGGGACTTAAAACTAATGATATCAAAATTTATGTGACGCTATGCTATTAATTAATATATACATATATTAAAATTTATTCATTAAGATTTTATCAATTACATCTTTCATAAATTCAAAATATGAATCTTAAAAGATATGATATCAAAATTTAAGTGACGCCTTGACGGGGCTTTAAACAATGTTTTAAAATTCCATTTATTTATTTATTGTCTAAATACATTTTCATACCTAAACAATACTTTTCATTTTCCAATACACTGTTAAATACATCACTTTCACTGAATATATATAATGCACTGAAATGTATTTATTTGAATAAATAGATTTATCTTTTGGGCTACGCTATCCAAAATCAAAAATAACATTTGAATACATATTTTTTGCGTCATTGTATCTATTTGCATCTATTTAACTTACTTTGGATACAATGACGCAAAAAATATTTATTCAAACGTTATTTTTGATTTTGGATAGCGTAGCCCAAAAGATAAATCTATTTATTCAAATAAATACATTTCAGTGCATTATATATATTCAGTGAAAGTGATGTATTTAACAGTGTATTAAAAAATGAAAAGTATTGTTTAGATATGAAAATGTATTTAGACAATAAATAAATAAATGGAATTTTAAAACATTGTTTAAAGCCTCGTCAAGGCGTCACTTAAATTTTGATATCATATCTTTTAAGATTCATATTTTGAATTTATGAAAGATGTAATTGATAAAATCTTAATGAATATATTTTAATATATGTATATATTAATTAATAGCATAGCGTCACATAAATTTTGATATCATTAGTTTTAAGTCCCAAATTTAAAATTCTTAGATATATAAGATAAAGTGCTGCGTCACAAGCTTTTAACCCGTTCAGGGTTTTTTGTACTGATACATATATAGAAATAAATAGCATAGAATCCCTTTAATTTACATTATTTTTTAAGATACAAATTTAAAATTCGAAGAAATGTAAGATAAAGTGCTGCGCCACACGTTTTTAACCCGTTCAGGGTTTTGTATTGATATAATATGATAATATTAATTTTGTCACTAGATGTGTGCATGTGCCGGGCTATAGCATCGAGCCCGCTCTTTCCCATAGGTTTATTCTCCATTCTTATGTGGCCCAGACCTTACTTTTTTTAAATTCTCGTGTTTGTTCTAATTAATACTTATTTTGAGTTGTGATCTTCCTTAAGGTATTTTAGTAGGATTAAGAAAGGCTTAGTCTAGTTTAGCGTAATTTTGAGAAGAAGCACTGTGGGTCATACGAGTTCAAGTTAAAAAAAAATCAGTGCACCTGTCAGGAACGTGCGAAGAGAAAACTGCTCCCGAGGCAAAGTCTCAATTTGGCGCCTCCCTCCCCCCGCCAACTTTTTCTTGTGTTAAATTAAAACTGCCGTTGGTAGTTTAAATTTAACGCCCCTTAAGTTATTGCGCTCGGGGCGACCACACCTTTTGCACGGCGCTGGTGGCCCTTAAGGAGGCGCTTAAGGTGCCACAGTGGTGAATAGGGTGATTTTATTTTTTCCTGCAGCGATGTTTATTGCAGAAGTAATTCTGTTCCGAATTTTCCGAAAATTTTTAAAAGTCGGTTCTTTCACCAAAAATTCAGATATAAAATTACTCGCGAATTTTCGAAAAAATTGCTAAAAATTTCATTTTTGTCAATCATTTGCAGAAAAATAGCTTAAAAGATCGTAAAAAAAGCAAGTACTTTATCAGTGAATCGGGGAAATAGCAAAAATTTCATGAAAGAATCGCAAAATATTGCTAATTTCAAGAATTGAGGAAAAACGCGAATTTCGTCCAAGGAGAACGGGAAAAATGCGATTTTCATCAAAGAACGGTAGAAAAAATGTGTAATTTGTCTAAGGATAGCAGAAAAATGTAAATTTTATGAATGGATCCCTGAGAAAACATTAATTTTATAAAAAAATCGTTTTAAAATGGGTATTTCGTCTAAGGATCTAAGGAAAATAAATATTTCACGAAAAAGGTCGTCGAAAGAAAAAAACGAAAAAATGAGTATTTCGTGAAATGAATGCAGAAAAAACGTAATTTCTACATAGAATTTCTCGATTTTGTTTACAGGGTATTTTTTTAATTATTTGGATACTTTTAATTTTGGAACTTTTTTATTTTAAAATATTTTCGAATGTGCCGCGTTTCTTCCCTAAATTATGGTATTTTTTTTATCAAGCCGATACTAGTTTCAATATTCATAAGTGTGAATTGGACGAATTTTTTTGTCCTGTTCTGGACTTAGCTTGCATGCAAACCACTTGTCTTACAATTGCGTGATCTGTACAAAAATCTCTGAAATTTGGCCCGCTCCGAAACTCTTATTCAAAAAATGCATATCTTTCTAAATTGTTATTATTCAACAAATAAAATTTTTGGTTTTTGGCGAATTCTGATCCTTACCTCTCTTTGCTTTATATAGGTTATGTTTTTGAGAGGCATAGTAAATATTCCGGGTCTGAAACTTCCCAACAACTATTTTTAAACAAAAAAGGTGGACAATATTATTTCTTATTTTTTTATTGTAAGCATTACATGTATCATTTTGAGCCTTTTTTCCCCTAAAAATAAATTATACATGTAGTCGAAGTATAGGAATGGGAATCAAAGAACGGGATACTCTATATTTTATAATGAAATTATGTTATGATTTGAATTAGTTTCATTAATATCTTTGTACTCACATAAAAAAGCAGATGCAAAAAATTTTTGCACATTGAAAAGATAAAACTATACTGATGTAAAAGAAAAATATTGTCTGGATCAAAAATCATAATGAAATCAAAATAAAAAATCCTGCCTCCTTTTTTATAGAATATCTTACATTGTGAAGTGCCAGACTCTCCTTCCACCCTAAAGGTAATAGCATTAGCTTTGTACAGCCCTTATCAATTAAATTCCCAAGAAAAATGTTGATAGAACAGTATCAATATTTCTATTTATATATACACATTGGTACCTGTATCTGTACTCAACTTATATCTAAGAATATATAAAGTGATAACATAATGATTGAATTTTGTGCTATTTAAGAAAATGAAACTTGTAAAAATGGCCATTTAATTGACAGTTAAAATTTAGTATAGTTAATTAAAAATGTGATGTTTATTATTTTTTTTCCTGTTTTAGATTCATAGTTGGATAAAACTTTTTACTTGTTTTCAATAACTCAATTCCTTGGATCAAAATGGCTACAATCTCTTCATGATTCTTGAAAGAAGTTTCTGCTATCATCTGAAAAAAAAATCTTTTCGACTTCAGAAAATGTCATTTGATACAAAACAAAAATTTTTCATTAATGAACAGCACTTGTTCTTCAAAATAGTGATAAAGAGAAACATACCTCCACTGTTACAGGAGAAAAAACTTTTATTTGTGAAGTATGTTCCAAAACATTTTCTAAGAATAGTGATTTAAGAAGACATCTTTTGACACATACTGGTGAAAAACCCTTTGTTTGTGAAATATTTTTAAAAGGATTTTCTCTTAAGACTAATCTAAGAAGACATCTTTTGACACATACAGGAGAAAAACCTTTTGCTTGTGAACGATGTTCAAAGGGATTTTCTCAGAGTGATAGTCTAAGAAAACATATTTTGACTCACACAAAAGAAAAACCATTTGTTTGTGAAGTATGTTCTAAAGGATTTAGTGACAGAAGTACTTTGAGGAAACATCGTTTTATACATACAGGTGGAAAACCTTTTGTTTGTGAAATATGTTCCAAAGGATTTTCTCAGACCGTTAATCAAAAAACCCATCTCTTAACGCATACACGAAAAAAACCTTTTGTTTGTAAAATATGCTCCAAAACATTTTATCAGATTGGAAGTCTGAAAACCCATCTCTTGATACATACAAGTGAAAAACGTTTTGTTTGTAAAATATGTTCTAAAGGATTTTCTCAGAATGTTGTTCTACAAAGACATCTCTTGACACATACAGGAGAAAAACCCTTTGTTTGTGAAGTATGTTCCAAGGGATTTTCTCAGAGTAGTATTCTAAGAAAACATCTCTTGACTCATACAGGAGAAAAACCATTTGTTTGTGAAATATGTTCCAAAGGATTTTCTCTGAATGGCAATCTAAAAACCCATCTCTTGACGCATACACAAAAAAAAACCTTTTGTTTGTGAAATTTGTTCCAAAAGATTTAGTCATAAGAGTACTCTAAGAAAACATTGCATAACTCATACTTGAGAGAATCCTTTAGCTTCTGAAAAATGTTCCAAACTATTTTTTGCTTAGAGTAATCTAACACAACATGTTTTTGTACATACCAGAGAAAAATTGTTTGTTTGTGAAATATGTTTCAAATGATTTTCTAATAAAAGTTATTTAAGACAAGATCTTTTGGTACATACAGGAAAAAAAGCCTTTGTTTATGAAAAATGTTCCAAAAGAATTTTCCACTGCGAGTAATCTAAGACATCATCTTTTGTTACATATTAGAGAAAAACTTTTTACTTGTGGAAGTGTGTTCCAAGGGATTTTCTCAGGATGGTAATCTAAGAAACTATCTCTTGACGCATACAGACAAAAAGCAGTTCCTTTTTACCCACATGTTTCAAAGGATTTTCACCGAATAGTTATTTAAGAGAACATCTCTTGGCACATACAGGAGAAAAACCGTTTGTTTGTGAAATATGTTTCAAAGGATTTTCCTATAATAGTAATCTAAGATGCCATCTCTTGATTCATATAGGGAAAAAATCCTTCGTGTGTGTTTCAAATGGATTTTAATCGTTTGAAATTTAAAATACATAATTATTACATAATTTTGTCGCGTTATTTCAAATTTTTTGATAATTCGGGTGCATTGATCAATTACAGGGGCAATCAAAAGTATTCCATTACATTACGGTCAATGGGGAAAAAGTTTCAAATGCATTTTATACGTTTGAAATTTAAAATACATAATTATTACATAATTTTGTTGAGACATTTAAAATTTTATGAAAATCGGATGCATAGGTCAATTACAGGGACAAT
This sequence comes from Maratus speculifer, assembly GCA_964019185.1. NCBI lineage: Eukaryota > Metazoa > Arthropoda > Arachnida > Araneae > Salticidae > Maratus > Maratus speculifer. The sequence goes on along the minus strand of CAXHSM010000349.1, from coordinate 5,129,378 downwards.
CAAAAGTATTCCGTTACATTACGGTCAATGGGGAAAATGTTTCAAATGCATTTTAATGGTGTTACACTCATTCGAACGTAACAAAATTTATATGCAACTATAAAGTACACATTATAATATACATTTTACATAATTTGTGGTGCAAAGAACTTTTGTTATTGATTTACAAGGCCACACAAAAGTATTCCATTACATAATGGTATAGGGAGAACATTGTTTGATGAGCGTTTTTATTGTAATTCACTATTTACAATTTTATGAGATTGATATAAGAGGGTAATATTTTTAAAACTTCGTTATCGTACGAACGCACCTCATTTGCTACGCTTCACGTGCAATTTCCAACTTGTTTTAATTAGAAACCTCTGTTTTGTATTTAAAAGGAAGTATTTTCTACATTTCTATTGTTTTTTGAATGTAGAGACCGTGCTTTGTAGTTAAAAGTAAGTGTTTTAGGCCTTTCTTTAGTATTTTAGATGTTTTGAATCTTAATGTTATTTAGTTTCATATTAAATGCAAAAGAAAATCATTATTTGACTTCAAAGCTTAGCATATTTCTTTAGAAAATCCATTATTAATTTCTTTTTTATTTAAAAAAAGGCTGGTTTTGTTTTTAAAGAAGGTATGTACACAATTTCTTTGCTTCTTGAACGGAATTGTTTTGCATGTTTTGATGTTATACATGTTTTAAGGAAATTTATAGCCGGGGGGTTCAGGGGGGAGGGCGGAGCCCCCTGAGAAAGATTTTTTTCTTTTAAGAGCTTTGTATTGCGTAGTGTCTCCTGGACTTAAATCCCGCTCCGGGAGGTCAAACGCAAAAACACGCCAACGTGGCGATATTTTGGAAGCGCGCCAAGAAGGGGGTTAAAACTCAGTCGCGCCAAAAAAAAAAAAAAAACATTTCTCTCATACTAAATAGACAATTCTTGAAGCTTTCATATATTTTTTTTTCCAAAATTAAATATGAACTCTGTGTATGTCATTCCATTTAATTTTATCAAGTTTGATATTTTAGCATTTAGTAAAAAATAAATAAAAATTTCCTTGCCATTGTGTCTTTTTTGGTAATAAGCAAATAGCTGTTTGCATATTCATCAGATTTCTGTCAAACTTTATGCAGAATTTGTTTGAGAGTTACTACAGAGAAACCTCCAAATAAGGGACACCGCTATTTAAGGTACAAAAGTTCCGGTCCCAGTTCCTTGTTATAGGAAGTGTAAAGTATTTACCTTTGAATAAGGGACATTTGAAAATGAGATTAACTCTTTCAACTCGGGCATTTCTTACACAAATTTTATTCAGTTGGCATCACTTTTTTTTTTTAAGTTTCCTTCAAGTACATAATTAAAAAAAACTTTAATTAAATAACACAAATTTTATTTTTCTCTGTTACTGGTATGATAAAAACAAATTTTGCAAAGTAAAATGCTGCTCAGTCACACTGGACATACGAGTGCAAAAGATTAAAGGGGTTGGTTTTAGCATTTGAGATAATTTAGGAGTAGTCTGTGATGAAACTGCAAATACAGAATTTTGTGAACTTATCAGACAGGCAGTCATGTTATTACAGAGATATGTAACTCAATTAACAAGCATTTATTTATCCACAATTCAGATGAAAATATCGAAGCCCATTTATCCCTATTAATGCACGAGGTGGCAGTGCAGACTTGATCGAGTTCCCATCTGAGTGTTTTAGATAATTCCAGAATCAGTTAAAACTTCACATATTAAAATACAATTGGTCTGCCATGTCATATCTTGGTGAAAAACACATATAAACCCGATTTTAGTGGTTGATTCATAGGTTTACCATTGGGGTATACTATACCCAAATCCTCCATATTTTCATAAATTTGAATGCAGGAAAAAATAATTGCAAACCTACGAGTCAACCCCTAAATTCGAATTTTTAGGTGTTTTCCATTAAGATACGACTTAGCCGACTGATTACGTTTTAACATGCATATCGAGTTTTAGCTAATTCTAGGATTTCTGCCGTGAACTCAATGAGGTGATTATCTGTGCTGTCGCCTTCCAGTCCCCAGTCTACATTGAAAGGAATGCTGAAAATTGTGATGACTCTGAAAATGAAAGAGAAAGGAAAATTTCGAAATAATAGACTTGACAGATTTTTAAAACATGCAAATCAGTTGAATAATTTTCTTGTAAATACTGGTTATAATGAAGGATTAAAACTTATAAGTATGGTAAATAAATATCTGAAAAATTTAACGGCAGAAAAATTGAAATTTGCAAAACAGTTACTTGTTTTATTGATTACTTCACAAGTAAGATTTTCTTAACCGTTTAACGATCATAGCATTTTCATTGCTAAGATGTCGAAATAAATGAACGACACCGGTAATTAAGAACAAATATATTTCTAAATAAGAAACGTGATTTTTCACATACAAAATAAAAGGGATATTTCTAGATAAAAATACCGGTGTCAGTGTTGCGTAGCGGAATTAAAATTTTGTGGTTTCGTAGCGAAACCAATGAACGTTAAAGGGTTAAATACTATTACACTTTTTGCATTATAGAAACATTTAAGTAAAAAAATATAAATCAATAACTGCACATATCATTACTAATTAGGTAATAAATTGAAAATTTAAATTAATCAATTCCCTATTACTTTTGTGCCTAATTAATGTAATTTATAAACTTCGGATACATTTAAACTTCAACTTTAATGTTTTGTTATTTTTATGTGCTTCTGAATGATTAATAAAAAAAATGTAAAAACTCCGAATAAGGGACACCTCCATTTAAGGGACAAAAGTTCCGGTCCAGTGGGTGTCCCTTATTTGGAGGTTTCACTGTATTAATATATTTTTTTTTTATTTCTCTGTAAAGTAATTTTACTCTAGAATTAAAAATTAATCTTTCCTGAAAAAATAAATTGAACCTCAACTGAACCTCTGCAATATGAAAGGCCTCATTGAAGTAACACTTTAAAAATATATATGAGAAAGGTGATAAAAATATATTTGTAAGCCAAAAAAATACTCGTTTGAGTTATTTAAAAAAATAATATTCCCTCGAATTTAAATGAAACATAACTCTGTTTCATGTGTTCTATAAGTACATCGAGAGCAAAAGATTTTTCTAAAAGTGTGTAAAAAGTTAATTGAATATTTATTTGAAACGTTTAGTCAAATCATAGCTAACAGTTGTATAAGCTAATCACTCGTGCAATTTGTTTCTCAGACCTTCTTTCTTTTGCTTCTTTTTCAAATCCATATCATCAAAAACAGAGATTTTTGCAGCATGACAATATTATCTCCTATTGTCATATAATATAATACGACTAAATCTTGTGTATAAATTTATTCGAAAAACGATTCTGATAATTTTGACGAAATTTTGTATCCTACCACTTTGAAGTGCAAGAGTAACATTAGAATAAGTCTGAGTCACATGGTTGAGAAAAAATCGATGAGTGGTTCGTTATTGTTGTAAATATGAATCAGTTGGAAAATTAGGGTTCAAACAGTTAGTAAATTGTAGAAAATTTGGCGGTAAATGTGGCGAAAAGATGGCAAAAATTTGCCAGAATTTGCAGGAAAATCATTTTTTAAGATTACCAATGCGTCCTTGGTGTCAAATGAAGTAATACCTCTATTAAGTAAGTGGATTAATTAAGTATTTGGGACCAATACATAGCTGTTAATCTGCTGAGAATGTATTTATTGAAATAAACACGAAGCTAATTTTGATTGAGCTACGGTAAATCTCTGCAATTGTTATATTATGATACGAGCAAATATTTTTGTGTTTTTCCAATTTTTATCTGAAAAATAACTGTAATGATTTTAGCTAATTTTTGTGTCCTACCACTTTGAAGTATGAGAAAATCCAAATGTTCAAAAAAATTTGATGAGTAGGTCATTTAGGCATCACAATGAGTCAATGAGAATGAAGGTTGGAATCTTAGATCAGGAATGACTCGATAACGGATCCCTTTGTTCTCTTCTGGATTGCTTGAAGCCGGAATGGTCGAGATTTGGCGAGAGTTTTCCTGGCCAAAAGGGCGTCTTTTTTGGCGATGATCTCTTCTTGGTAATTTTCTGGTTTCATTCTTATAATAAAAGAACGTAACGCAGTCGAAAAAGATCTTGGTGGCTGGTGGGATCGGCGGGAGAAACCGGTTTGGCGCGCATTTTCCCCACCATCACGTGATGGTGGGGAGGTTGATGATGGCTTCAAGAAAGGTCGCTATTTCTTATTCCAGTTATTATAGAATTCAATGATTGAAATGCTTATTAAGTTTTTGGTCAGCAAAATATTCTTTGAAAGCTACTAATTACAAAACTGTTATGAAACACAAATGTGATTACAAAATAGTATAAGGCTGTGACGAAAATAGGAAGGCAGGTAACTATTTCTTTTTTATGCATTCTTATATTGAAAGCAGAATATGCAGCAAGAAATTGTAACTTGTTTATTCCTTCGTCCTCTCCAAATGTTATTTTTAATTGTTTTTGATAATTTCTGTGTATAATGTATTACATATAATTTTAAGCTCTATTTTTTTTATATTGTTATTGGTTTTTGAAAGTGATTGGTGTTTTATACGAATGTTAAAACGTGTATGTTGGTTATCATTTATCTTTTTTTGAAAAGTAGTTTTGTTGAGAGTTCATAAACATATTGCAATACTGTTTCTGCAGAAAAAATATTTTAACGGATAATAATAATTTCAGATAATAATAATTCAAATGCAGTACACAATGTTTTTGACAGTATAATGATTATACCTCTATCGATTTAAAAAGTTGTTCTATGTTGTAATGTTGTCAGGTGTTCCATGTAAATTAGGTCTTGAAATTATCTGGCCACCAGTATTTTAAAGTAATTTTCTTCGCCCTATCTAATGGCAGAATTTTCGGTGATTAAAGATAGTGAAAAAAATGTAAGAAATGAGTGGTGTTTCGAGCCCAGATTTATGTGGTACACCTGACAATGCTGTCGGTGTGTGACGTTGAACAGAGGGTGGTACAGTGTCTGTTGCCATTCTAGCATCATCTATAATTATCAGAAAATCGATGTCTCAGTGACGGGTTTCAGTTTCCATTTGTAAGACTTCTGTTAAGAGGCTACTTCAGGCGCGCAAAAAGACCTGCTCTCGCCCACGCTAATCCTATGGGAGAAATTTTAAAAGATATTGTGTTTGCATTTCAATAGTTTTACTTTTTTCTTGCCTTAAATAGCTAAGGTTGGTCTGTACAAAGGCCATTTTTTACTTTTTGGATTTTGTTTTTGGATTTTTTTAATGATCATGCTGTTACTTTTGAAACTTATTTCAAATGTGGAAGTGATGTCTGAAAACAAAATCGAAAGAGTAAAAAAGGGCAGATGTAGAGATCGATCACGGTTTTTCATTGTAAAAACATTGAAACGCATATTTAAGGGTTTTTTCTCATTAGATTAACATGAGCAAACGGATGTTTTTGCCTGACCAGAGTAGCCTCTTAAATGCATCTGTTTTAAATATTAAGATTTGAACGAGGGGGGAAGACATCGCAATAGGCAGTTACAAATAGTAATAATAATAATTCTTTATTAAAAAAATGCTGTTAAAGTTATTTTTGGCTTTGCATGCCCTCAAACTTTGTCATTCGTTTAAACATCAGACAATTGTTTACAGAAAAATTAAGTACACAGAGTTGAATTTGTGCAAAAAAATTACCTGATCTTTTAAATGTGTCACACTCTTGTTTTTGCTTGTTATAGGTGTTACTAGGCTGTAAAATTTTTTCTAAATTTGAAGAGAATGATATATGTTAAATAAAAGTGTCAACTATATTTTAAAATATTTGAACTATACTTCTTTGTGGAAAATGGCTTTTTCTCCATGTTGTTAGCGTTAAAAATAAAAAAGTTTCAAATCCTAGCAACTGAAGTTTTTTCTTAATGTATGAATTCTTTAAAAAAATGTGTTATTAATCTTTTTTTTATCTTTAAAAATTACTTATGAAAAATGACTGTTTGTAAATACGATCTTTTTTTTTAAACAAAATTTAAATCGTTTTAGATTCAAATTATTTTGGAATTAAAAAATAAAAATTGTTGTTATTCAATTGAAAAGCTCTGTATCTTTTTTTTCTATTTGTTTGTGTTGAAGCCAATGAGTTTATTACGAGCTATTATTATTATTATTGTTTCATAATTCCAAGGATCATTTTTTATGGAAAGCTGGAGCTGATCTCTACAAAGTTCATTTTTACTCTTTCAATTTTGTTAGAAAGATTTTTTTATAATACTTAAATAACCTTCAATCAAAATTGCAAAACTAAAAAAAAATATTTTATAGAGATTGAATTCAGCTTATAACAGTGAAAAAAAATCATTTAGAAATATTAAAATGCAAACGAAATATTTTTAAATATTTTTTTCATAGAATTAATAATTGAACTGGTAACATGAGTGAATCAGTCTCTTTATCATAGTTTTCTTGGAGAGCCGTCCGTAAATGACGCAACACGTGGATGGGACTCATAAAAAATATGACAGTATGTGACAAAGGATAACAAGGGATGATATCTCAAATTTTGGTTAAACAATAATTTAGCTTATTGCCATTTTATTGACGTTAGAGGGCTTACTATCCTCGAGCGATGTCAAAATTATCTGTATAGGAACGAGCATACATGGTGTTTCCAAATTTATTTTACAATAAAAGAGGGGTGATAGTACACATCAAGACAAACAATATTAAATAGGAGACCAAGGGTCCCAAACGTTTTCCAAAGGAGATAGCCGCCATTAAAGTTTAGGGACCAAAATTTCAAATAAACATAAAAAACGGAAAAATCGGTCGATTGATTTGCGGTTTTCACTAAAATTATTCTTTATGTCGGCATTTTCTTAAAATTAAATTAGAAATTTCAAAAAATGCCGATAGAAGGCGCTTTAGACTTTGGAGTAACGAACAACTATTTTGCCGGTATTTTTTGCATCTCATTAAAAGTTTTCGTAAGCTTAAACTCAAACTTTACTTTAACAGCGAACATTTTTTTTTAGTTAGAATTTTGTTTTTTTTTTCTTTTTGTGATGGTTAGTCTTTATAATTTGCTTAGAATATCACAACCTAAAATTTCTCATACAATTTTCTAAAAGTTTCATGTGATTAGTACTGGTTTAAATAGGATAATTAAAAATCGTTATAACTCGCAACATTATTTATGGGATTTCAATTTTTTTCCATTTAATTAAAAATGAAAATCTGATTTTAGTTTTGTTCCAGGGTTTTTGTTTTTTAATATTAATTTTAAAACTATTAAAAATATTCATTGAAAAAATAATATAATTAAAAAAAATCATATTTTCAAAAGTAAATATTTTTTCAAATTTGCTGAAACAAAACTAATGTAAAGAAAAATAAAAAATGACGTGTTTCAACTTATTTTTTTCTTTAAAAATTCTTTACGTTTAATAATTTAAAGACAATAAATAGTGGGGAAAAATTCATTATGCAGAAAAACGAAGTGTACTGTTTAAATATCCATCAGTTATTTTAAATAATGCTTTTTCAAAGATTCAGATTAAGTCTTTTTTTAATTTAGCTCAGACAACGTCAGGCTTTTTATCGTTTTGGACAGGCTGTTAAAAAATCTGTATTCTGGGCAAAAGTCGGGCCAAGACCGGGACGTTACTTTCTTCTGAAGACTCGCCAGGCCGGACCTAACGTACTTTTCATAAAGAAGGGGACTACTTCCTTCTTCCTAGGCGTACACTGGACGAAATTTTCAATCTTGGTCTCGACAAAACCCGTATTAAAATCACTGTCTCTGATTGACTTAATACGCACATAAAATATGATTTTTATAAAAAAAAATTACTAACCGACTTAAAAAAAATCAAGCTTGGCGACTACTTGGTGCTAACTCATATCAATGCATAATTTTAATATGCTTAAGATTTGAAAACGGTTGTAGCAATGAAAGATGATTTGTGATAAATCATTTTTTTTTTATTAAATCCATGTTTTCTCATTAAAAAAATTCTAATCATCAGAATTTAATGAAATTAAAATGGGACCACATAGATGTCTTATATTTTCAAACAAAAAATTAATTATCAAAATCGATTCATATTTAAAGCATTTATGAGTGAACAAGAAATACATACAGTTCGAAATCATAACCTCCTCTTAAAGTCGGTTAATAAAATAAATAAAATTCGGCTCAATCGGAATTTTTACGAAAAACACATAGATTTTGAAATCTTTATTTTACAAAAAAGAAAAGAAAAAAACTTTAGAGTTCATTTTTTTAAAGAATAGTATATTTAAAGGCTAATGAATTAAATACAATAAAACAGTGAAAAAATCTGCCTATGACGGAATTATGCCTTAAACGGAAAATATGTTGATCCATGCAAAATAAATACAATACCTGAGAAGAAAATAAACTCCACATACACCTCCTGGGGAGGCCATCTGTCTGTAACGTATTTTTTCTTTCCTATGTGATACCGTCTTAAAAGGTTTTACTGTATAACATTTTTGAAAGTCTTCAACACATGGGATAGGGATTGACGATATTAAAATATAAGTAAAACATTCACATATCAACAGAGATTCATTGATAAAATAAATATATTACAGCCTTTGGCGCTTCTTTAATAATAAAAAGTATAAATATAAAAAACGTAAAATTATAAAAAGAATTTTATGTCAGAACTCCTCTATACGAAACAATTTTTTCCCACACCGAAGTAAAAAACTATGTAGAAATTTGCGGATTAATTGGGCTATGATTTAAACTTTTTTCATAGCCGGTCAGAGTTATGATTTTAACATTTTTTTTCAGGCCGGACCGAACTTTTCTCCAATGGGTCGGCTTGGGACCGGACCTAGGTATTTCGATCCATGTAGACCTCCAGTGCTGACTACCAACATATTTTGATAACAAGTTTAGATTTAATTCAATACGCTTCAATATATCGAAATGAGAGGCACTGTCTTAAATCGACAATTAAAAATGGACAATTTATGGACGATCCCTCACTTGCTTTGAAAACGGGACAAAAATATTTCGTTTACTGTCATGGTAAAGTGGTGTAAGTCACGAATTTTTGAGAATTTCTGATTTTAATATTTCTGTCAGATTTTTAGATATTTAGATGAAATTTTTTTTGTTCAATTCAGGAATGCATAAGGAATAATTTCCTAATTGGAAATTTTGCCCTACGGGGGCCGTATAAAAAATTAATTTTCGTATTTTTTTAAATAGACTCCCATGGAGTTGCAACTTATCTTATCAGAAATTTCACCTTTTTTATGAATTTTTGCAACTGGAAGTACGGGTCTAGGAGCAATATTTAAGGAGATAGCCTACTTTTTCCATATTTATGACTCACCCTGTATATGTTCATTTAAGTTTGACAAATGAAATATTGATGACAACTCCATTTAATTAAAACTAATATTGAATCTTCTTTTTAAAAATCAATCTGAATTAAAGTATTTTGTGCCCTTAAAATAAAAAGTTTGAGCCAAAAGTTATTTTTTTTATTTCTAATATGCTAATGCGCGCACAGAAATGAGTAACAATAATTGAAAGGTTGTGTAATAAAAGCAGTCATAAAATTAAGATTTTTGTGACATTGAAAACACAAGAAACTTTCAGTTTGATTTCTGCAATGTTAAATGATTGTCACTTTAAAGGACCAAACCTCATAGAAGAAATTCCTGCAGTGTAAATAACATTTCGTCAGAGAGCTATTGGGATAGTAGCCGATATAAAAAGAGCATTTCTTCAAATTTAAGAATCAGATCGGCATTTCTTGAGATTTTTGAAGTGGAAGAGTCCTAACGAATTTCAAGTTTATCAGCACAATAGAGAAGTTTTTGGGGCAACTTACAGCCCATTTTTGCTTGGTGCACTTATAAAATATCATTCGAGTACTATTGGTGAAGAAAATAAACAGATAGCTGAGAAACTTCTGAAATCATACTATGTAGATAACTGCGTGACTTCAGTCGTCAATGTGCTTGAACTAGAAAATTTTATTTCAAAATCTACAGAAATCATGGCTGACGCGAAAATAGAGTTAAGAATGTGGGAATTTGGGCCAATTAAAAGTGAAGATAGCAGTTTCCTTAGCGAAAAAAAGGTGCTCAGCAAAAATGTAACCACGATAATTCCGGTTTTAGGGTTGAAGTAGGATATAATGGAGGATAGTTGGAAGGTCGCTCATAAATTTAGTGATGAGATAGAAAATCTGTCGAAAAGAAAGATATTAGCTGTAACTCAAGGGGTCTTCGATCCAATGGATTTTTAACCCCAGTATTATCGCCAGCCAAACTGATAATGCAAGAGGCCTGGTCAACGAAATTAGATTGGGATGCTCCACTTCCAGAAGAAATCCGGAATAATTTTCAAAAATGGTACTGTGAACTCAAATATTTAAATGACGTGAAGATAAATAGACGTGTAGGCTATGGTTGTAACGAAAAATGGTCTATTCATACATTTTCTGATGCAAGTACCAGAGCTTATGCAACAGCAGTTTTCTTACGTTGTGGAGATAAAGGCACAGTCTTTGTACAACTTTTAGGAGCTAAGCCTCGTCTTGCACCAAAGAAAAATATAACTATCCGACGTTTAGATCTTCTTGCTTGCATTTTAGGAATAAGATTGACTAACTTTGTTTTGAAAGCCTTTAATAGTATTTCCATACCAGTAAAGTATTGGACCGACTCTTCGACTGTTCTCGCTTGGATTCGAAGAAATGATCAATGGGGAACGTTTTTAGGCAATAGTGTAAGAGAAATTTGTAAATTTTCCGAATCTCAACAATGGAACTTCTTACCTGGTCATCTCAACCCTGCTGATCTATCTTCTCGAGGATGTAGTCCTAAACAGCTGCTGAAGATGAGATGGTGGGAGGAACCAGAATAGTTGAAGTTATCTGAAGGATATTGGCCTCATTCACAAACAAGCCCTAACGAAGAATTAATAATGAGGGAAAAGAAGAAAACTGCAGTATCTACGCTTTTATGTTCTAATTCCACATGAATTTATGATATATAGTAGAATTTCAAAATTTGGTAGCTTTATTAATGTCATTTCTCCCAATTTTAAAGTTGGGAGAAGAGATTCATAATGAAGTGCAAAAATCGAAATATATGTTTTCCATCAGAATTGTCAATTGAAGAAAAAGAAGATGCGGAAAGGTCGTTTTGGTCTATAATACAATCTGAGAGTTTTGGTAATACTACTTGATGCAATAAAAGGATTAAAGGCTATAAACGATCAAGAAGGATTGTTGACAGAGAAAACAAAGATATTAGAGCGGGATGACAAGTTTTCATTCAGATATCCAATTTTATTACCATCAAAACATCATGTAGTGAATTGTCTAATTCAAGAATTGTTATTTAAAGAATTGTCATGCTGGACTTCAAACAGTTGGATCCATTTTAAGAGAAAAATATTGGATAATTTCTTCTAGACACAACATTAGAAGTCAATTGTCTAAGTGTTACAGATGCAAAAGATACTCTGCACAACCATATACTACACCCCCAATTCATTTACCTCTAGATAGAGTCCAGAGATTCCAAAGTTTTTGAAGTTGTTGGAGCTGATCTTTTTGGCCCTCTTTTCGTAAAGCAAAGATCCAAAGTTTGGGTTGTACTTTTTACATGTGCAATGTATAGGGCAATACACATGGAACTTGTATCCAGTCTCTCAGCAGAAGGATTCATTCAGTCACTTCGAAGATTTATATGCTGGAGCGGAAGGCCGACTACTATATACTCTGATAATGGCTCCAATTTTAGAGGAACCAATAACCTTTTAAAATCATTGGATTGGAAGGCAATAGTTTCTTCGAAAGAACTCTCCCCTCTTAAATGGAAATTCATTTCTCCGCAGCAGCGTGGTGGGTGGATGGTGGGAGCGTCTGATTAGATGTGTTAAAATTCCCTCGATCAGAAAACTCGGAACTGACTTTATCTAGAACTCTGAACTGACTTTTTTAAAACTCTGAAATGACTTTTCTAGAACTCTGAATATTTTATTATTGTTTTATTATTGTTTAGTTATTATCTTTATTATTTATATTTTTTTGCATTAGTGTTTAATTTGATTAAAAGTGATCGAATGTTTAATTTGGCTTCCGCCTAAATTTAAAGTGGGAGCATGTTTGGAATTGATAAATTAAAATTTTATTTTATTTTCACAGCTTTTGCAAATTTGCTACGGTGATATTTGTTTCATTTATCAAACGTGACCCATTGCTATAGCAGCGAAGCTGTTTTTTATTTACTTTTCTTTTACATTTTTTTATCTTACGAGATTAAGTAAAAGTTAAGGGGGAAAAAGTTGGCATCAATTTTTGATGGAAGAAAAAAGAATTTTTTTGAGAGAATGTTTATGTTTTTTTGCTTGTCGTGTGTTTTAAGTATTTTTGAAGAATTCTGTTATTTTCTGCAAAAGTATTAGTAGAATTTTCAAGATAGGCACACAGATATGTATATAGGATCATCTTTTCAGGATTTTAGTATGATGATCTGAAATTTCCAAGCTAAAAGGAATTTATATTTTGTATATATGTAAATACTTTGAATTCAATATTTCTTAAAACGTCCCAGTCATGCTATTATTCTATGTATATAATAAAATTTATTAAAAAGAAAATCGAATTATAAAGTATTTTGAATTATAGAATATTTTGAACCCAATTTTTAAGTTTTGATTGCATACAAAACCAACCCATTGCACGAAGCCCGGTTTAGCTTGAGAGCCTTGAACGAAAATAGGCCCGAGCTTGACCAGATCTGTTGGCCTCCCAAGAATGATTCTACTATGATCGTCTCATTATCTAAATCAAGTCTTGACCATTAGAGCAATAATAGGATTTAAATTTGATAATAGAAATATAATTGTTTTGTGTACATAAAAAATCTTTAGTTTTACTTATTTTTTGTATAATTTTCTTTATATGTACTCATAATTCTTGTAATAATCGAAAATGTAAACTTTTTATTCATATTTTCTTTTAATTATGCCTTTTTCTGTACTTTGTAGCGAACATAGTTAATACACACAGTGGAAGAGGAAACAATTCCTCATGCCACAATGCTTCAAAACGTAGGCATGGTTTCCTCCCATCGGGTCATTTTTTTACAGAAAGACTGGAAGTCCCAATCTATTTGTACTGTCTGGCTCGTATAAGAAAGACTCTAGAACCAGTTTCAAATCGGTCTTGTTGCCAAAGTAACTGGTCAGTCAACTTCATTTTAGGGAAGTCCGGCATTTACTTTTCTCCCATTCAAACGATCATCCCGAGAATTAGCAGTCTTTTTTTTTGTCCTATGGATGAAGTTCCCTCCCTGAAAGTTTTGGAATCTTCCAAAGCAGGAAACCTACACAGGGTTTTTCTTATTTCGGTCAGACAGTAACACGGCCATCTATAAGGAAAGGGCATGTTTACAAACAAACACTTCTGTCAACCAATCAACCGCTACATTTTTGTCTTAACGATCATTGTAGGAATCATCTTGACGACGTAGCCCAATCATATCATACTTACTTATACATTGGCAAACTTAGACCAATCAAATTCCCGGAACTCATCCGTACAGTATCAGTCGTTTAAGAAGGGACTTGAATCATCCAACCGGAGCGCCAACCAAATTTGGCATAGGCTGTTTGCTCCGGAGGAAAATCCCCCTTCCCCGCCAGCTAAATTACAACCCGGCCAACCAGCTCAGAAAAATCGTGTCATCGTGTCTTTACTGACTCGGTGAGGCGGAGAGCGATCCTTCGCTGGATCACGTTTAAGAAGGGACAGGTTTTTCTCGCTGATCCACAGTAATTCGACCACAGTCACATCAGCGGCTCTTTCCTGATTGTGAAAGGCGTTTATTTTCGCGAGCCCATCGTAATTGCGAAAATTCAAGCCTCGCAAAATTCAAGCCGCAAACAATAAGAAATCATCAGAAAATGTTTGTAATTTGATCCACAACTGTAATAGTGCAAGAGCCGACAGCACAAAATTGTATGTCATCGAGCACAAGCAAAAATTCTTTATTTTATGGGAGAATAGCAACAGGGGAGTCGAATGATCCATATTTGGTGGCTAAGTTGGCTAGCCACACATTTTAGCAGACGAATCCCAGGACATGAGGAAGGTGTTTATGATGATGTACAAATTAAGGACGATGATCAATTATAATCAAATCACTTTTTATATTAAAGTATTTCAAATGCATGACTCTGCAGGATCTCTGCATTTCTAACCAAGACAGAGGTGAGTGGAAAAACAGAATGTCGTTACGGTTGCAGGTCAGAATTCAGTTGCATACATTGAGTTGAGTTGTATCAAAACATAAAAATAATATAGAGTTCATGTTTAACATGGAGTTGAAAGTTCATCAATATAACTCACGCTACAGTTAAAAGTAGAATAAAGTTAAATTTTACTATTAGAGTTCATGTATAACATTGAGTTGAAAGTTTATCGTATTGTTCAAGTTGTAGTTAACCGCTACACAGGTTCAGCATTGTGTTTGTCCTACAATCAAAAATATGAAAACAAGGAAAACTGGGTGCAGGAAAACACAATGCTATGCCTACGAGATAACCACTAATAGTATTAATTTTTGGCTTATGCATCACTTCACTTCCGGCAGACATGGATCATTAGATTCCCCTATTATTATTATTCCAAAAAATAAAGGGGTTTTTCTTGTGCTCGATGACACAGGGTTTTGTGCGGTCGGTTCTTGGACTCATAGAGGCACATGTATTTTCTCGAGCCCATGGTAATCGCGAAAATTTAAGACTCGAGAAATATTTATTTATTTATTTTTGCCTTAAATGATAAGAAAACATCAGAAAGTTTTCACATATCCAAAATTTAATGATTTCAGTTACTCAATACTAGAACAGCGGAAACTTTTTCTCGTGATTCCTAAAAATATTCCACAGTAGAATTTTTATTTTAATCTAAATCATTTATTTTTTAAATAATTTTTTTTCATCTTATATATAACTTATTTTATAAAAAAATTTCTGGTTTGAATCGACATCTATCCATTTGTTACGAGTCAAAATGACCCGGTTCCGTAGTTCTAGTGTTAACAAGTTGACCACCGATGACTGACACTGAACATTCCGTTCAGGCTGCGTCAGTCATCGGTGGCTAACAGACTAACATGTGATAAAAAACTAAAAATACATGTATATTGTTTTAAGTAATTACTAAAAATTTATTTAACATTTACTCAACTTTAGTTTATTACAGGATTATACTTCCTTAATAATTATTTAAAACAATATTTTTTTTAGTTTTATATTATATTTTACACTGTCAGTCACGGGTGCCCAATGTGGCCTAGATAAAAAGATCAGTGTCAGTCACAATGTCACTCAACGTGTTAAATAAGAAATAAGTACAAAATTTTGTTGAATATTACACAACTATTTATTGAATAAAAACAACGATACAGCTAATAAAGTGCAGCTCCTTTAGTTACAATATATATACTAACTTCTGTGAACTCATTTAAAATTATCTCATGTTTGGATTCAACATCATTAAATGTGTTTTGGGATTTTTCAACTTTCATATAAAATTCGCGAAATCGCCAATATTTTCATTTTAGTGAAATTTACGACTCCCCAAAATAGATGCTTTAAAGCATTTCTTAGCTTTCAGTCCTCTCAGTGGGGAGGGGGGGAGGTTCCCTGTGATTTTGTTGAAAATATTCTAGCTACACTCCGAGGAAATGTTTTTTAGATTATTATTAGAATTTCCTTTCAATTTTTCCCGTGCAAGTAGTAAAAATTTTATTGTGCGTTCTTCCCATGTCAACCAGTTTGGTCTCCGTTAAATGCTTGCTATGCATTATATCATACTACTTTAATTCAAAATTTAATTTGCATTTTATTTACTAAGTCTTTTGCCGTATCAGAAGATTCTGACAGAGAAATTAAGAATTCGGTATTTGGTACTATTTGATTAACTCGTCGAACAAAAAATTATCGCCAAACTATAAGATTAAATGCCAATAACGGCTGATCATAAATGTCATATTCACTTCATGTTTGTTGCGTCATTAAGTGATATTTTCAGTCAACATTTCATTTGTATTTTTATTAGCATTTTATGAATTGAATATTTCCAGCTGAGCGAAAAATTGACCAGGTAGGGAATCGAACCCAGAAACTTGGCTTACAATGCCAATGCTTTACCTGTTAAGCTAACTGAACAATAGCCGGCTGGGATTTTTCGCTGAGATAAGCTTATTGCTCATAACATTTGGTCTGTCATTTAGACAGCACGGCAGAATAAACCGCAGGTGATATAATAATAGTATTAGTATTTTGTTAATATATTTTTTCTGCAGTTGTTCAGATTTTAAAAAATATGTTAATTTATATAATATGGTGAGTAGTTTGCAGATTTATGTAGTTTGGAGTTATCGGTCGACAGGATAAGCCGGTATTCTTGTGTTAGACAGGCGCAGGGGATAGATTACCAAGCATTATTTCTATCGTATGTTTTCGTTTTAATTTTTTTTATGTAATCCTTTCACTCATTTTTACTTACCCATCATACGTAGTAATTCTTGCAATAATTTTGAAAATCAGATTTTTTTTTTGACGGATTTACACGTATCAGATACTGGAGATTCCGTAAAACATATTTAAAAAAAATTTGCCGTCTGTCTGCCTGTAAAAGCTCTATCTTCCAAATAAATTGAGATAGAGACTTAACATTTTGTATGTACTTAGTAAATAAGAATGGAACAAAGCCTATTTAATATCAGTAACCTCGATTATTCAGAACTATTTTTTTTCTGGCTCTCGAAAAATTCGTTCTGCTGAAAGGTATATAAACATTTTCGATTTTTTTTTTATTTTAAGGAATAAGTGTAATAAGCAATAAAATAACACAAGTTTTGCATAAAGAATGAAGTCAATCAGATAATTAGTTTCCGAGATATTTGTAATCCTGTTTTTCACATTTTTCATGATCCGGTATTTCATTTAAATTTCAATTAAAAGATTTATTTTAATAAGGAAAGGGCATGTTTACAAACAAACACCTCTGTCAACCAATCTACCGCTACATTTTTTGTCATAGCGATCATTGTAAGAATCATCTTGACGCAGCCCAATCATATCATACTTACTTATGCAATGGCAAACTTAGACCAGTCAAATTCCCGGAGTTCATCCGTACAGTGTCAGTCGTTAAAGAACGGACTGTTTTTTCTCCCTTATCCACAGTAATTCGTCCACAGTGACGTCAGCTGCCCTTTCCTTATTGGGAATGAGACGCTTTATCTAACGCAGTAAATTGCTAGTTAATAGGATTATTATTTTTGGAGCTATAAGAATGTTCCTTTCACGCATTTCGGTACTACTTGAGTAGTTTGGCGTTTTATATAATTTGTTGAAATTGGTTCATCAGCAATTCATTAATAGAGCATTACTATCTATATTAAAAATATTCAAATATACGTTTAAATTGTGTTTTGGAATTGCAATATATTTTATAAATAGTTTAAACGTTTTATTTTCATATATTATATTATTCATATTCATGATGGGTAAGTATTACGGTGGCCAGCCGGCACCCAATGACTAGTTTTAAATATAAGATTTGCATTTAAAACTGAAATAATTAAAATTCGTGGTCTCGATTTATTTCTTAAAAGAAAAAAAGAAGGAAAATAAATAATACTGTAAATCATGACACTTAATTTTACATCTAAACATTACTTTAATTCATCATGGAAAAAAAAAACTGGTAAGTTACAAAATGATTTTACCAAGAATTTTCTTGTCTAACATAAAAGTACCAAGAATTCTTTATGTTCATGCGAACTTTTCTGCAGTTTTATTTAAAAAAAAATTCCATTTTTTTTTAACCAAAAAGAAGCTTTGCATATGAAAATCATATTTTTATATGACAGTTACATAATTTGGACTATTATAATATAAATGAAATGATAGCGATGGAATAGTATCTGACGATTTTTAACCTGCACTTGGCTATAATATAAAAATATCCAACCCACATAGAAAAAAAATTAAGAGGTCAGCCCAGAACTACTGATGACAGTCACATGATTGGGCAATGAGTATAGAGATGATACGAGAAAATATTGACATGTCAAAAAGAATTTTTGTATTTGACAAAAACAAACCAAAAGCACACAGAATTGACACACAAAAGAAACAAGACTTCAGAAGTATAATTCAATTGCAAAAAAAAATGCATGTCTGATTAGCTTAGAAAACTATTATTTATTAGGAAACATGCAAAACAATAACTATTTACAAAATTTTAGAAAAATACCCAGGTCATGCTGTATGCAAAAAATACATGAAAAATGAGACATGCTTTATCGAAATATTTTGAAAGTTTTTTAAGAAAAACAAATAAGCAACATTCCCCCCCCCCCTAAAAAATATTTTTGGCATATTTGTCATCTATTTTTTAAAGTTTTACTGCAATAAAGCTTATCCAGGGTAACATATTTAGGTGCAATTTATCCTTTTCAGGTCTAAGTTTAAATCTTAGGGGAAAATCACTTTACTGTAAAATAATAATTAAAAAAAAACTATCAAAAAGTTTTACTGAAAACAAATGAATAGGTTAGAAGTCATTTGCTTTTTATCAAAATGACAACTGTGACAATTGTGGAAAAATTTTACAAGTTTTATTATTTTATTACTAAATGCTAAAACATAAGAGATATGATAACAGTAAATGCAATGAGATATACAGGGTTCATACACAATTTTATCAACAACAAACAAATACAAGAGATTTTTAAGAGGTATCTATGTAATATGAGACAAAAGTTTTTTAAATAATGGTTATCAGATAGTCCTTCGGAAACATATAGCACAAACAAAACGTTTTCTCCTATATCAATCATGAGATGTCTTTGTAGTTGACAATGTCTGGAAAATACTCTCAGAACCAGAAACACAAGGATTTTACTTTGTATGAGTCAAGAGATGTGTTCTTAAATTACCATTTTGAGACAATCCTTTAGAACATATTTCACAAACAAAAGGTTTTTCACCTGTATGAGTCAAGCGATGCCTTCTTAGATCACCATTTTGAGAAAATCCTTTGGAACATATTTCACAAACAAAAGGTTTTTCACCTGTATGAGTCAAGCGATGCCTTCTTAGATGACTATTACCAGAAAATCCCTTGGAACATACTTCACAAGTAAAAGGTTTTTCACCTGTATGTGTCAAGAAATGAATTCTTAGATTACCATTTTGAAAAAATCCTTTGGAACATATTTCACAAACAAAAGGTTTTTACCTGTATGAGTCAAGCGATGCCTTCTTAGACTACTATTGTCAGAAAATCCTTTTGAACATATTTCACAAACAAAAGATTTTTCACCTGTATGCGTCAAGAAATGGGTTCTTAGATGAGTACTCTGAGAAAATCCTTTGGAACATACTTCACAAATAAAAGGTTTTTCACCTGTATGCGTCAAGAGATGGGTATTTAGATTAATATTCTGAGAAAATCCCTTGGAACATATTTCACAAATAAAAGGTTTTTCTCCTGTATGCGTCAAGAGATGGGTATTTAGACTACTATTCTGAGAAAATCCTTTAGAACATATTTCACAAACAAAAGGTTTTTCACCTGTATGCGCCAAGAGATGGGTTCTTAGATGAGTACTCCGAGAAAATCCTTTGGAACATACTTCACAAATAAAAGGTTTTTCACCTGTATGTATCAAGAGATGGGTATTTAGATGACTATTCTGAGAAAATTTTTTGGAACATATTTCACAAATAAAAGGTTTTTCTCCTGTATGGGTCAAGAGATGGGTTCTTAGATGACCATTCTCAGAAAATCCTTTGGAGCATACTTTACAAAAAAAGCGTTTTTCTCCTGTGTGAGTCATGAGATGCCTTCTTAGATCACAGTTCTTGGAAAATGTTTTGGAACATACTTCACAAATAAAACCTTTTTCTCCTGTATTTATGGAGGAATGTTTTGCTTTGTTCCCTTTTTGAACAAAATGCTGTTCACTGAAGGAAGAATTTTCTTCTGCAATCAAAGACATTTTCTTAAATAAATAAACTTGATTTCGGATGATAACATGAACTTCATCAAGGCGTCAGCAAGAAGAGATTGTTGCCAATTTCATTAAAGGAAATGATTTGCTGAGATTCAGAAAACAGTTTTATCTACCACTGAATCTGAAAACAGAAAGAAAAATAATAAACAAGAATAAAAATATGTATCAAATAAATACAATTTCCAATTCATAATTATAAAACAAGACATTTTAAAATAAACTGCACAAAATTTCATCTCTGAATTAAGAAGCTGGTTTTCCAATTTTCATTTCCTTAAACAGTACAAAATAAATGCATTAAATTATCACAATATATATTCTTAGGTATGACTGAAATCGATAATTGTTTCATTGATTCCGTTCCACATGCGTAGCTGTGCATGCGATACAGTCGACACTGCCATAGCTTATGTCAAGTCCCTCCCATAACCGGACTGATAAAGAACTAAATATTTATTCCATTGGCTGCTTTTAATTTTACTTTTCAACCTCTTAAAATTTCGCCTATTTGTTTATAATGTTCTCGAACGATATCCAAACAAAATTTTTACCTCTTTGATGTTCATACATTCAGCTCCAACTCAATTTCACCTCCATTTCTTACTCTCAGACATATTGTCAAGTATACGAGTTATGCATTTTTTTTCTCAATTTAAAAAAAAATTTAAATTTGACTCTAAATTTTATACATCTTGTATTTCTTTTAACAAAAGTTGCCTTCCAAACCTGCAAAGTAATTAAACGTCTTTCGAAACAAGGTTGGGCACAGATGTCATATACGCACCACATTTGCACGTGCTTTTTAAATTGGCGATTTTACGCCAAACATGGTAATCCGGTGTTTTTTGTTTCTTATAGCAAACCTAGTAGTTGATATATCCCTTAAAGCCTTAAAGCATTTAGAGTTTTACATTTTGTTCAAAGTCATGCAAACTGAAATAGATCTATGATTGATGTAATTCGTACAATATCTCGCCGGTGAAAATAATTATATCATTTTTTCACGAGTTCTTGAAATATTAATTTTAAATATTTCTTTTTCTAGTGATTTCTTTGTTCGAATTTTACGGTGACTGGATATAATGCTTTTAACTTTTATGTTTTAATTTTAGCTAATTTATTGGACTTTAGAAATATGGTTGCATCTACTAAGAATAATATTTTAGCAAAAGATATTGTTGAAAAATATCAATCTTGCATTTTAAATGATATTATTGGGTGAGTGCAAAAGTTCGTGCGGAGGTGCAGTAGATGTCGTTAGAAGTGGCATAGAGTGTTGTCATTAATATTGCCATCTACGTATGACAGATCGTTGGAAAGGTGGACATGTGCAGCTTTTATTTCAAACAATATGATTTGTGTAGATACAAACTGCTTTGAGAAAAGTTAATTTCAAAATGAGTATCGATAAGGTGCATTTAAAGCATGTTATGCTTACGAGTTTCGGAAAAGAATAAACGTTGCAGAAGCTGTAAAAAACAATTAAGAGGTTTATCAAGATCAAGCACCAACTAAACGAACTGTGAAAAAATGATTTGCGATATTTCGCTGCGAAGAGTTAAACCTTGAAGACGGACCACAATCCGGTCGACCTTCACGCATTGATATCGATATTGTGCGTACTTTAGTTAAAAATACTCAGCGAATTTCAAAAGAGGAAGTTGCTACAGCACCTAACGTTCATCGATCAGCCACTTTTCGGCGTTTAAAAAACATAAGATTCGATTTGAAGCTCGAAATATGGGTGTCCCATTTGCTGACAGAGAGGAACAAAATCGAACGAATTTCTGATGAAGTTTCTTTACTCGGGCGGCTCAAAAACGAGACGCTTTTGGATTGATTAGTGACGGGCGATCCTTTACAACCAGATTTCGAGTCGATTACAGAGGACTGTAATCGATTACGATTACAATTATTTTCAATTTCTAAAAACCGATTACGATTATGTCTCTTTTAATGACAGTTGGATTACAATTACGTTTAGATCACGATTACAATTTTTTGTTGGATTACGATTATGTTTAGATTACGATTACAATTTTTTTGTTGGATTACGATTACATTTAGATTACGATTACGGTTGTAATTTTTGCGGCTGCAGGTCATGTTGACTTTGAATGTGTTGGCTTGTGTTTTAGACATTTGTGACTCTTATTAGGATTTACCCAATTTTTTACAAAACAGTCCTAAGAATTTTTTCGGGGAAAAAATGCATTCTTAAATATTAAGGAGTATTATATTTATGTATGTACGCAAGCTAGCATAAATTTCTTCCTTTATAAAAAAGATCAATTTCTTATTAGAGTAATTAATTAGAGCATCTTATTACAGCAATTTCTTATTAGAGTTTCTTATTAGTTTCTTATAGGCTAATATTATGATGAAGTATGTTAAATTTGAGTCGGGTTTCGGATTGACTAAAAATAAAATTATAGGACTCTAATTTGGTTTAACCCGAGTCGTACATAATTCTATGAAGAACAACTCTTGCTTCGGACTCATTGTTTGATCAGTATGCAATATTCACATTTTATAATAAATTTTATAATCACATTTTATAATTATTTCAAAACTCCAATGTTTTATGGCTGTTATTTTTTTTATTGAATTTTGATCATTTTATTTCACAAATTCCCCAAGAAAAATTCAGCCTAAATCACACTTTTTTCATACACATATTATTATTCGATATTGGGAAAATACCTCTTTAAAGAATTTTGAGGTATTATTTTGAACCTTCTCATTCACATTATAAAACATAAAATTTTCTTCTTTTTGTTAATTTCTGTGCCTATTAATATGCAGTGCATAACATAAAAAGGCTACTTCAGTAAGGCGAAAACAACAGTTCACTAATGTTAATCATTTGGAAGAAATTTTTTTTTAATATCTTGTCCGCATTTTAATCTTTTAAAAGTTTTTTTTTTCTTTTTTGCATTGTTTAGCTCAGATTGATGTATATAAAGACCGTTGTTTTCTACTTTTTTGATTTTATATGCATTCTTTTTATTATGGGTGTTTTTAAATAAAAAAGGGCAATTTGAGACATAAGTTTTAATTTATTTGTGTTCAAAAAGATATAAAACCAGCAGGTGTTGTTAATCAGAAACTATCTAATTGCACTCATTTTTTTTTTTTTTTTTTTTTTTTGCAAACGCAATGGATATTTCAGAACAAGCCATCAAAGTTGACATTTCGAACGCTTTTTTCCGACGAAAGCAGAAAAACCAGTCAATGAAAGGAGAAAATCACGAGATCACGTGACCAAAATAACTCATAATTCGGTAGATAATTTAATTACCACAAAATGGAAGACTCAATTCGATTCGAATTCGCTTCCAGAGTCAGGCCTTCAATTTTTTATCTTTCCGTTAAAAAATGAATTTGCGTTGATAAAAAACGTTTTGCGCTTGCTGAGCAAAGCAGTTGAGAACATCGGTTTTCAGACAGATAGATTTCAATTGTTCAATGAGAAAAACATTTAAAAATATTGAAATGCAAGTGATCGTAAATTTGGTATCGTATTTTTTTTTTTTTTTTTTTTTTTTTTTTTTTTTTTTTTTTTTTGTTTATAAGATAAACTTTAGCGAAGAAGTGTTTTCGGATGACTGAAGTAGCGCTTTAATAATTATATTGCTTACCTCCGTAAGAAATGAAATGAAGAAATATAAATTAAAAAATTATACTGATATTCCGCATTTTCAAATTTAATAAATTTTAAAATAAATTTTAATTACATGAACAGCGTCGTAGACAGATGGGAGTGGGGAGAAATATCCAGATGCATCGGGTACCACTAATTTTATAAAGCTTTCTTTGCCTTATCTAATCAGAGAATTTCCAGCTATTAGAATTAATAGCTATAACTCAAGGCGAAAACAACGTTTTGATTTTAATGGTATGAAGAGCAGGGAGCCCCCGGTCCCCTCTGGCTATGCCTCTGTACAAGAAAGTCAAATGAAAAAAAAAAAAACATTGTCTTCTGGCAGGACAGAATTTAAAGGGAGTGGGAAGAGCAGAATATAATGTTCAATACAAGTGTCCGTAGTAAAACCATAAATAAAATAATTTTCTTTCTTTCCTTTTTATCTTCACTACTTCCACTCAAATGACCCATACCTCCGGATTGACCACATGTTGTTTTATTTTCTCAATTCCCATATCTTTGACAAACTCAAGTCAAATACTATTTCTGTATCCTATTACAGTGTGCGGTATACATTCTGTTTCACTTTTAGCCCATTAAGGGCTATCTCTGTCCCTCATGATCTCATGATCTCTGACCTTCACCCTCCTACTTTAGGGGCAGTTTGATGAGTTAAAAACCTGAACCGCACTCTTCCTTTTCCGGTACAATGTTTAGCAAACCAAGTATATTTTCATTTGGAAGAGAAAGGAAGGGGGAAAAAAGACGTAATCTTAGAGTGTAATCGTATATTTATGTGAGATTACGATTACATTGCAATTACTTAGGGTTCGATTATGATTAGATTATGATTATAATCGAGATAAAATCTCTTGATTATGATTATATTGCGATTATGTCGAAAACCAAAATCTATGATTACGATTACAGTGCGATTACACGGTTTTTGTAATCGATTATAATCGATTACGATTACATGATTACGATTATTCGAAGTCTGTTTACAACAATGTTCATCAATCTGAGTATGATAACGCGATGGCAAAGGCCAGTTTGCACCCGATGAAGGTGATGCTCTGTGTTTGAAGCGATTGCAATTGCATAATTTATTTTCAGTTTTTCGCCGCTAGCAAAACGATTGATTCAGTCAAGTACTGTCGCCAATTAACCAGTCTGAATCGAGAAATCAAACAGAAAGTCCGATTTTGCCAAATAGCAAGGGTGTAGTCTTTCATCATGACAACGGCAGACCCACGTTTCGAAACAGACGTTGCGTAAACAGAACAGACTGAAATGGGATATCCTAACTCATCCACCGTATTCCTCTGATATTGCACCACCTGGTTATCACTTGTTCTGATCATGGCAAAATCATTTAAATGAAAAAAAGCTTAACCCTGGATTCCTTAAAAAACGTCGTGTCTTCGTTCTTCAAATCTAAACCGCGCACATTTTATGATCCGGGCATCTGTATCAGGGTTAGAAATTAGCGGTCGTTAGTTGCCAAATGCAACTGCATTATTACATTTGGCAGCCACAAAATCATATCTAGTCATCAAATTTGACGACTAGCTTTATTTCACTTTAATAAACTTTCTTATTCCGGCTTTAGCATAAGTTTTTTTTCCCACCGCAAACATTTGAAGAATCCGGTTTTCCATAAAACATTGGACAGTAGTATGTGTTTAAAACAACCTTTAAGTCAATCACCTTTAAGCTGATTTTACTTAAACCAATGACTGATAAAATTGACTAGGACTATATGTCCATAAAACTATCATATACCTTGTTCAAAAGCATGGTTTGAAACTCCCAATCTGCCAATCAAATTTATTCTGACTTCACTTTAACCAGTGACTGATAAAACTGACTTTAAAAAGTAACATTTCTAAAAATGTCTTTAATTTATGGTACTCCGGTGTAATACACTGTCAAGTTAAGATACCAGATTTTAAAAACTAAATATCATGATTTTACTTTTTGTATTTTTATATTTTGTATTCATATTAGCTTCATAAAAAGAATTAGTTATTGTAGTTTAATGCAAGTTTTGCAGTTTTATAGAAAACCATTTCTTCTAATTTATTAATTAAGACAGGAATATAGTTTTTAATATATATTCACCCTCCCCCTGCCTTAACATATAAAAATAGAAACAATATTATCATCATGGCTGTAAAAAGAAATGAGAAATTATGATGAAGCATAAAATTGCAACTCCAAAATGCTGTTTGGCACCTAGAAAAAAAAATTATAGGCGTAGTTTGACATTTGATGCCCTTCTTAAAATTCCCAATTTCTAACCCTGATCCGTATGCTGCCAGAATGTTGGAAACAGATTATAGAAACGATGGAGCACATATCATTAATTGCATAAAGAACTTTGTTTGGCTAATCATGGTGTGACTTTTACTCTCAAACTTCGCATGAACTTTTGCACTCACCCAATAGATGCTATTTTTCTGCAAATATTCATACAGATGAAGTTATGAACTCGGCATTTGTTAATGGATTTTTATTTCATGACCGAGAGTTGTTCATACAATTCTTAATCCACTTGGGTTTGCTTAAATTCGGATTTATATATCATAAATGTTCTTCTGATATGAATATAAAAAATAATAAATGATACAACTACATGAGTACAATATGCCTACAAGTATTATTATTTATTTATAATTGTGAAAAATTATATTGACTGTTTTGTTATTTATTAAGTTTATTATTTATAACTCTTTGTTTATTGTTTTCTTTTTTTTTTATTAAATTCACGGTTATTTACTGTTATTTTTTATTTTAATTCTTTAAATTATTTATATCAAGCTACCATTTATTTATTTTTATTTCCTTTTTTAAACTACTGGAATCTCTTTCATTTTTAAACGTTATTTTATTTCTATATTGCAATAAAAAAATCACGTCGTGTTATTGCATGCAATTTGTAATTTATATTCAAAAGCAAAATTTTCGCCAAATCGGCGGGGGAAAAAAGCACGCGCAAATGTGGTGCGTACATGACATCTGTGCCCAAGGTTGTATTGGTTTAACATTTTATGCAGCAAGTAAATGTTTTGGTTAAAGTGTTGACAAGATTTAATAGCACCCGAATCTATAAACAACACATATTACAGAAAATTTTGTACATAAATTATTATTTTTTTAATGTTTAATGTTTTGTCCATTTGCTGAATTATTTCAAAAATTGAATGTTTAGTTAACATCCTGTCATTTTTGACAAGAGTTATGTACTAGTCTCAAATTAAAAAGTGCTATTTCTGTTAGGTTGACATAAATACAAATTACTGCACTAAAAATTATGGTGCATATGAATCCCTTTTTAATAAAAATTAAGTGGTAGTTATATCATTAACATGTTAACATTAGTTAAGTGGTAGGTATACTATTGATCAATAAAGGATTAAACCAGGTCCAGGTTTTAACCATCAGTGGTCTGATAAATTTAGCGAAACATTTGAGAGGATTTTTCGCATTAACATTTAACAATATTGAATAAAACATCAGACATTTGAAAGCATTTGCAAATTATACTTACAAGGAAGGTCTCCATACTGGGCATACTCAGAAACTTTTGAAAAAAAATACTAATTAAACTACTTATGTATGTAATACAGAATCAATCAAAATTAGTGGCGGAATCACATAAGAAATTATGTAAAAAAATAAAAAACTTTCCAATATTTGGCGTGAATATCACAGGATTTGGCGAGCAACACTTTTCTTCGCCAAAAGCAAACGATTTAACGCAACTGAAAACTTCTGGATTTTTAGAATACATGCAAATAGTATTCAATAAATTTAAATATAAACAATGAAAGAGTTTAGTATATTATATACACATATATATACATACATATATATGTGGGGTATTTATAATGTTCCTTGTACTGGCTGTGATTTATCGTATATTGGTCAAACTAAAAGAAATCTCGAAAAACGCCTAAAAGAACACTCTCGGTATGTCATTAATCAAGAAATTTCTAAATCTTCTGTTGCTAAACACTCTTGGGATTCCGGCCATAGGTTCAATTTTCAAACTGCTAAAATTATTTTTAATGCCAATAGTTCCTCTGAGTTAGACTTTCTTGAAAATTTAGCTATTTATATTAATCGAGATATTATTGTTAATGATAAATCTGATTCTAAAACCCTCTCCGTTGCCTGGAAGTAGTAGATAAAGGAGAGTTCTGCGGCCACAGGCGTGATGCGTGATGAGCAATGAGCAATTGAGAGCAATGCTTAATTGATCAGACTCATCTTCCTTCTTATCGCAGAACTCAATTATCTGACACTGCTGTTATTAATTTACTAAAATACATATTATCTAGAATAATAGTATCAAAACAGTTTAATATCTAACAACTTGTTTACTCTAGGTCATTTTTGTTTTCTGTGATATTTTTTAGAAAGATGTGAATACAAGTAAGTTTTTAAAAAGTATAGATCTCTCTTATGTAATTAACACAATTGTTTAGATATATGTATATGTTATTATATATACATGTTAGTAGGT